>CAUYSK010036071.1:0-16590 GCA_963575035.1 Avahi laniger
AAAGGAGAACACTAATTGTGTTAAATTGGTAACAAGTGATATAATATGTCATGTTTTTCAAACGCATACAATAATTTAAGGCTTCTTATATATAACACTTTGAAGAATATTTAAGTTTTGATAACTTTATTTTCACAAGAAAAAATAAAATCGTATTAGAGATAAATGATGTTTTCCTTACACCAGCACATTTAGATAAAATCCAGACTTAAACGGACCAACTCCTGAATTTCATTAGCCCTCATCAACAAATATAAGTGTAAGTTATATATTGTGGGAATTACACAAGGAAATTTGCCTTGGTTTCTGTGATTAGCTCAAAGTAATGTTAAACCTGTGACCTCCGATTCCCAACTTTCAATCCTAAAATCTAGGTCACACTTCTTCCCAGTTCTGAGGAATATAGTCTTCCTAAAAAGATTAACAATTTATAATTGAATGGTATATTATGCATCATATATTACAGTTTGCGATGCTATGATTTATTACTCAGATTCTGCGTTAAGACATTCTTCTGTGACGTGAGGGTCCCCTTTGGCTGTGTGAGAGATGAAGACAGTGACAGATCCCAAGTGAGATGCTGAATCCATGTGTGTGCCATCTTGAAAACCAAAAAGGAAAAGATCAGCTTGCTGGAGGTATTTAATCAATCTTGCTGTGCATATTAAATGTGCATTCAAAGAAAAATGTGTTTTAATTATAGCTTAAATGCATTCTGAATGCTAATATGACAAGGATTGAAGCACTTTGTTTTGCTTAGCTCAATATTTCACAGCACATTGCTTGCAATGGGATATTTAAAAAGTTATTTCAGCTAGAAAGTTTTGTAGTTTCAAGAGAGAAGGGGCCAGATAAGAAAGACAATTGGTTTCTTTATTTAACAAAGAGCCCTAAAGAAACCTTAACCTCAGAAATCTCCTTATGCTAGCAAATTTGCTTGGTCAGCTCCATGCTGTGCTTTCCTCGTACAACTCTTCAGCATGATGAATGCTACCTCCACCCATTCTAGGGGTCTTCTTTCTGGTTGTCTGTTTACAAAATCATCTCCACCAGTCGGACTGTAAATATCCTAATGGCGGGGATATTGTTTTTGCCTCCCCACTAGTGCTTGGAATAGTATATTGCACAGTCAGAGTGGTCAGTGATGACGTTGACTAGACAACTGATGTTCTGGCGCCGCTAGAAATAGACGCATTCCAGGAGAATAGTATCTGCCTCGCCCCACTGTACGCTGGATGAGAACAGAGCACAAGTGCAGGCTTTATTTTCTGTCTCAGCTCTTTGCTTCTGATAGTGGCTCTCCAGTGTTATATGTTATCCTGTTTCCAGATGCAGGTCCAGATCTATCCCTGCTGTTGGGATTCGGTGAGGATGGTAGGATAAAACGAGGTAACACACAGTATCTTCACCTCCAGATTAAGTGGGGATGAGGACAGGGTGGTCCCAGTGCTGGCAGGGAATGAGGTAGCTAGGGGAGTAAAGCTGAAACCTCAACATATTGATACGCATTCACCAATCATTTGAAATCAGTTTGGATTCGTGAAAGAATGCTTACTAACTTGTGCCTTTGGGCTCAATATCACAGTTGCATAAATAGGAGACTGCTGTATTTTGAGGCAATTATATCTTTGGAAAATGTTTTATCAAGATTTTCTCTAGAAGGCGAGCAAAGCTGTTGTTTTGTAAACATTTATTATATAATCACCTAAAATTCCATATCTCTTTATATGTTTTTGTGATTGAGTATATGTGTTTGAATACATATGGGAATAATACTTTAGAAATGTACCAATAATTGTTATGACACTAATTGCTCGTGTCTTCCTGGAGTTAACTATTCATAAATTGCCTTTAACTACTGATCTTGATTACATTAAACTATCTTATGATGTTATAATATATTTGCAGTATGAATGAGTTTTCTGTCGTTTCTGGCAAGAACTTGGGAAAATTCTGCCAAAGTGATGTTTTGTTTTGTTTTTTTCTTTCTTTCTGTGGTAGAACTTACCAAGATATATTGCCCTCCCTGGGCTGAAGTTCAAAATCCATTTTGAGCTTTGGATCATCTGATAAAAGTTAATATTGTACTTCATCTAAAATTCAGCAGTGTTTTTTTACATAAGGGAAAAATATCAGGGAAGTGAAATAACCCCATAGTTGAAAATTACACTCTCAATTAGACATAACTAGTGAAAAGTAGAATAAAATAAACACCACTGGTGAAACTATTCTCTCTCTTTTTTTTTTTTAGGTGCAATTCTCAGATTGTAAAATTTTATTTCAAATGAATAATGTATAATTTACTGTTAGGTGATTTGGACTTTGATAATCATCAGTATGCTATCAAAATGCATCCTGTATCTCTACCCCCAAAGCTTATTGCACCTCTGGTTTTAATTCTTACTAAGAAATTGTTTTGTGTAAGTTTAGCTGAAGGATCAGCAGAAAAAAATGACTGCACGTGTGAAATTTTATGTCAGAAAATATGGATATTACATTCCAGAAATAGCAATGCCTACATTCATGGGTAAAGATAAATCAAGATTAATGTAATGGAAGATATTGTATAAAATAGATGAATCATGTCCAAAAATACAATTTTTATCCTTAGAGTACATTTTGTGTTTGAAATCTCAGTTACATCTGGTAAACTGTCTGAGTGATGTCACGAGGCGATTGAAGAGAGAGATGATCTGAGCAGATGGTGCCCCCTAAGCTTCCCCCACATGCGTCTCAGGCAACCCCGCGAGAGACAGAACTGGCAGTAGGGCTGGGCTGTCAGAGCTGAGCACCCCTTGGCTGGCTGGCAATGAGGACCTGCCACTAGGTGGAGGCCAGCTGTCCCTGGCATGCTCTAGTGAGGTGCTGTGGGCTGTATTGTGTCTCCCCAAAACCCCCATGTTGATGTAGGAACCCCAGCACTTCAGAATGTGCCTGTATTTGGAGATAGGATCTTTAAAGAGGTAATGAAGATAAAATGAAGTCATTAGGTTGGGCCCTGATTCAATGTAACCCATGTCCTCCTAGAAGAGGAAATTCCAACGCAGACATGCCCAGGGAAGGCTGCAGGCCAAGGAGAAAGGCCCAGCGAGAAACAACCCTGCAGACGCCTTGCTCTTGGGTTTCTACCTGAGGCAGTAACTGCCTGCTTTGTAAGCCCCTGGCTGTGGGATTTTATTACGGTGGCCCTGGCGAGCTAACACACAGGGCATTTGCTCAAACGCTCAGCGACGGTGGCTGGAACTATGGCGGAAGGGGCTGCTCTGGCGTTTGTGTCATCTCAGCTGTGCGAGAGGGTCAGAGGGCACACGCGCGGGGCTGGGGCATGAGCTGCTCTCACGGGGCGCTGCTGACACACCGGAGGCCGGCTGTGTGGGAGGAGCGCGAGGACTCTCTGATGGACGGGAGGGGAGAGTCAGAGGCCTCTTGGGCACATATGAAGGGTCTGCTGCCTCCTGTAGCCGAAGGGCAGGCGAAGCCGAGGGTGCTCTCAGGGCTTTATTATGAGGGCCTAGAGCTTAGAAAGGGTTGAATTCTTGACCCTGGCCAGTCTGCTTCTCCAAGGGCAGGGCCACACTGCGAAGAAACGACACTGAGATCTGTTATGGGGACATGTGAGTCAATGCACTAATATACCGACTCACAAAAGTGTCCCAAACCTTCCGTGTCTGCAGAAATGAATGACCAACTCCTCCCTGTTAAAGTCAGGGCTCCCTCCTTGCTTGAAGATGATGCACAGGTTTCCAGCTTGCAAGGCATCACATGGCACTGTAGGATCTACCTCTGCCTTCTAAGCTGGCCAGACAGGTGACCTGGGCCCATTACAATGTTAGCTACTGAGGAGTCCTAGGCCTGTTACAGTAGGAAAGGGGCCCTACCCCCAAAGGAGCCGTGGGTCTCAGCTGTCACACACTTGGGTGAGTGCAGATGGAGCTGGCTCCATACGTCATTGGGTCAAGGAGTGCCAGACCTAAGGCTGGTTAAGGGAGAATTCTTTGATAAAGGTGATATTTCCATGATACAGGATCTAACACCCTGGCAAGGGGCCCCATGTGATGACAGTGTGTTTGAGAATGGTTCTTGAAAGCAAAAATGGCCCATAAAATGTATAATAAAAATTCCAGAATTGTTGGGAAAGGTGGTTGAGGAAGGGGTCAAAAAACGTCATAGGAATGCCATGCTAGCATGGGCATCCCACCTAGGGACAGAAAACCCAGCTGACCATGTTTCATAGGGAATATTCTCTTTTCCAGAAATGAAAAGGAGTGCACTGTAGAGGAGCACATTTTCATTGAGAAACTCAATGGGGATGTTTCCCCACAATTCAGGACTGAGAACAGGAAGTGTTATTGCAGAATAGAAATCACTAATCACCATGGAAATGACAAACTCCCCTAGAGGAGACCGAGGTGGACTCAATCCCCAGAACGTGGAGCCTGCACTGAGTGCCATGAGTGGTGAGGTCAGAGCTGCCGTAGGCATGGAGATGGCTTATAGGACACGGTGTTCCCAGGACTAAGACAGCAAACAGTCTCAAGAGCATTGCTTAATTCATATGACAAAACTAAAGCCAAGGATTTTGAGGGCAGTTGCATCAGTAAATATTCATCATCTCTATCCTGGTTTCTGAATCTGCAGCAGTTCTCAGACCCAGAATTCATGGACTAAGGAACGCTGGGTCCCATGAGTAAGGCTTCTGTAACACCATGGAAAGTGTATCTGGAAATCATTACCCTAGTTCTTTCCTGGTGGGACCTAAAGGACATTCATGCACTGTGGAATGGGGACATATAGACAATTTGAGGACTTCTAAACAAAAGGACTATGCCAAAATTGATTTTCAGGGATCATAAATGTCATTGTGACATCTTGTTAGCATGGGGTGTGTAGGACCCAGATCACTACTGGAGCCCTGGCCCAGGTCTGGATCACATGTATTCTCTCAGCTGGGCCCAGTGGCCACTTCCCGAATGTGGGAAGGGAATGTGTAACATTTGAATGGACACAATCCGTGGTTGGCAGAGCCACCATATTGGTCATTGCCTTGTGGTGGTGTAGGAGTGCTATTGTGGGAAAGGCCTGGTGGAAGCTTCTAAACTGCTCTGCAGCAGGCACCCCATCCCCATCACACCATAGCCCAGACAGGAAATTTTTAAAAAATTGCATCCTGGGAGAAATGGCTAATATTGGTGCTACTTTTAAGAGATAAAAAATGCAAGAATGGTGGTTGCCATTTAATTTAACTACCTGGCCTCTGTGAAAAATCAGCTAGATCCTGTGGATGGTGGTAGACTTCCAAAGATTCCCTGGTTGGAGAGAAGTCTGGAGAAAGTCAGGCACACACTTCCAGGAGTTTCCTCCAAGTGGTGTGATATGACACACACTTAATTCTCTAGCCAAGTTGTGTGACATGTTCAAAGTGCTACCAATTAGGAAGAGCACCTGAGCTTTACCGTCCAGGGTCCATACTGAGGGTCAGTCATACAGGCACGTAGCACCTGCGTGTCATATCTCCATCACTGAAGCACCAGACCACCATTGATCCCATCGTTGGTGTAAACTATCTAGACATCGGCACCATGTGGCTCAAGGTCTCGGGAATGTAAAAACACTCCTATGAGACAGAACATGCCAGAAGCTCAGCTCCCAGGAGCCAGTCAAGGGCTGGCCCTAAAAACAAGCCTTTCGTGGAACTAAAACCTACGTGAGCCCCCAAAGAGGTGCTTCCAGGCAGGATGAACTACTGTCCAAAGCAAGTGGATGCAGGCACCGCAAGAGTGGCCTGGGGGGGCCTGTGGGTGCCGCCAGATTTCCCCATCGGGACGAGCCAGCTGCGGCCACTCACCATGGCTCAGCTCTCCCACTGCTCCATCTGCTGCCTTGACTGTCTTTCTGTGCTTTTTCCCCAGAAAACAGAGGCTGAAACACTTTCAGTCAGATAGTCAGACACACTAAGCATTTCATGGATTAGGATCCGAGCCATATCAAATAAAGCAGCTTCCTCATACGAGGTTGGGGATTTGCGGGGAAATAGGAATGTGTAATTGGGAAAATAAACTCAGTGTTTAAGAGTTTGCTCTGATATTAAAAGCAATCATAAATTTAAACGGAAAAGAATTCCATAAATCTTTGCTCTTTTTGATATTTTGGAATACGTGATAGACAATCAAGTTTGTTCATGTCTTCAAACTATTTCACAGGCATCCAAATTATTGTCATATTGATCACTACTAAGAGTAATTATCCAATTCAGCAGGTACAGGATTCACAAGCCAGAAATATGGACATAGATAATTACGAATATTTACCTATGCTTCAAATCATAAAACAAAGAGAACATTGAAGTGAAGTCCTTTTGATCATAATATAATTATTACTTCCAGTGTATTTTATTATCCAAATATGTCAGCGTTTAGGAGAGAAAATGTATCACATGAAACAGCTGCCAAGTGTCGACTGACCAGCCCTCCAGGTCCCGCCCGCACCCTAGAGAAGCTGCAGCCAGTAGTGTGTTCACCTAGGTGATCTACCTCAGGGGCAGGTAGTTGACAGTAATGAAATAACAGGGCAACTGAGAAACTCCCGACGGGAGAACATGCTGGGAAATGGTCTTTGCACCAAAAAGGAAAACCCGCGTCTCCTCAATCTACAAGTTAACACTAGGTTGAGGTGGAAGGATCTGGTTGCTGCACAGATTTCGCTACCTGGATGTTATTCACCTGCTCTGTGGCTTTTGCAGACGGTGTCGAAGTGACCTATGGAGGAAACCTCCAGGGTGAAGACCAGTGCTTGGTTTTATAGTGTGATTACTGTCCAGAGACAGGGCAGGGAGGATGCAGGGCAGAAGAGAGAAGATGAAAACTGGGATTGATTTTTGTTTTATTTTATTTTTCACACATTTTCATGATGGGTAACTGACTCATTATTCTATCCAATACACGTATGAGGAGCTGCTGAACTCAATTCCTGTTTGCTTTAAGGGGATCAGGAAGAAGACGGCAGAAGAGAAAGCCTGGTGAGTTAGGTAAATGATGTCAGTAAGGGCACATGGTGGGAATGCAAATGCCACAAAGGAAGGAAATGACTGGAAGTGCTTAACAAAGCCAAAGGCACAGGTCAGGAATAGGGACAACGGAACGTCTGATGGCATCAGCCTTTGCTCCCTGGCAGCCCCACGTCTGAAGATCCATTCTATTTTGGGAGAACATAACACTGTGTATGTCTCGTCATAGAAGTTAGAGTTGATTTTAATGGTCAGAGTGTAGGCTAGGTCTTATAGCAAGAAGAACATGATATAGTGGATAAAAAGAGAATTTTATTTTATTCTATGTACTAGCCCAGAGGTGGCACAGCTACACTCATGGGCTTCCAAGATGATTTTAGTTATTACCATTTTTCAGCCAATAATCAAAAAGGAAGTCCAAGCCAAGTGGCTTGATCCCTAAGGAGCTGACCTCGAAGATGAGTCACACCCCTCGCTCCAGTTCCCTGGCCCAAACATACTCCTAGTTGCAAGCGAGGCTGAGAAATGTACTATCTATTTCGGTGGACGATACCCAATGTATGTTAAAAAGAAAAGGAGAGAGTAGATCCTGAACATTTTTGCTGTAAGGATACATGTTTTCTCTTTCTACCTCCACGCGGCTAGATGCAATCCCACGGCCTATGGTTAGCCAGCACATTGAGTCCCACAATCTCCATCATGCTCTGCCTGCGCTGCAACTTGGTCACATGCATCTGCTTCTTGCCCTATTCTAACCCTGCTCCTTCTCGTGGCTCCCCAAAGTATAACAGCTCTCAGGACAGAATTCCTAATAGCACATAGTTTGGGTTAAGACATGGGATTTATTGGGAATGTGTACGAGCCAGTGGTCAGAGAAGGCATGCCCAGCCCCAGTCTCTCCTCATCCCCCAGAAGGCACGAGGGCCGGGGTTTTCCGGCCAACACACCATACTACTGTGTTGTTGTTTTTCTCTCTTCTTACAGGGTAAGAGCAACTTTCTCAGTGGGGAAATAAACTTCTGCTTGTGAGAAGGCAGACTGCATTTGGGGTGCCCACTTTTTAGGGGTTGTCTACAAGAGCGCAGCTTTTGGGACTTGTGGCTGTGGTGTGGCAATTTTAGCTCACTGTACTATGGGAAGCACCTTTCGTGACCAAGCTCAGGTGATTCATTGGCCAGACAATCCCATGGAAGCTTCTAGAATCCTGTTTGGCAAATATTGCTTAGCAGAGCACAGTGCTCTGTTTCCTATTGATCTGTATGGATCCACTATTCTCCCATTACATTGTTTCCTGATTCTAGATGAAATTGGTTTCTGTTGTACACAACCATGATAATTGACTGGTAGACTATAGACAATTCAGATAAATATAAAATTTAAACAAATAATTGAATTATGTTTTGGAACTTTAATGGATTTCAAATAAAGTTAGATATTTTTATTTCCATTTTATATATCACTTGCAGAGGCCCAGAGATATTCAGTGACTAATTGGTGGTAATTTTGTCCACAACAATTATGAAATAAAACCATGTTTTAACACAGACTGCCATATCTTTTTAGAGCACCTGCTGTACATATTCATTTGCAGCATTAGTTGTTAGAGGTGACTAATTTATGTGACTCCTTTGTCCTATATGGCACATTTATTGGTCTGGATATTATGACATATTTAAAATTCATGACATCTTGCGTGCATACTCACTTTATTACTACAGATTGGAATAAGAGCTAGATAGTTCTTCCAGGACAGTCAGACGTTGGTCTTCTTATCCTACACACTTAGCCAATTGTCTGTGACAACACGAGGCCGTGGTGAGCTATCAGCAAGCTTAATCATTGGTTTGTCTGTGAATTCCATGCTCCAGAAAACAGAAATCTGCTACCTATTTACTACTGCATCCAATGTCAATAGAGTTAAAAAGAGTAATAGTATCTTACATGTGATAAATAGATCATCCTTCAGAAAGGTTGCAGTTGACTAATTAGAACTTACTCTTTCTTAAACCTTTCTCCACTCTTTAGGAGGCTTCAGTCAGTAGCATCTTGCAACTTGTCTAAGCAGAAACATGTGGATGATGGCTCCGTCTTTTCTGCCAATCATCTGTGTGTGATCTGAGTTGGACAGTCATGCTCTTCTTACTATCATTGGAGAAATGTTAGTACCACTTAATTCTAGGACAGAAGACTTACTGAAAATGCAATTGTGATTCATCTTAGTACTTAAATATTGAAAAAAAACATGAATCAATTATAAGGTAAAAATTCTTCTAATTATGTCAGTTATGGCATAGAAATCTGAGCCCTGTTATGACATTTTAATTATTAGTCAAGGATATAATCCTCATTACTATGCACTAAAGCAATGCATTTTTTATTACTTTTTTAGAACCTAAACTACTGTATCTGTCAGGTTTTATGGCAGGCATTCATTGCTGAAAGTGAAATGATTAGGGTTGTCTCTACCTTTGAGCAGCTCACAATCTAATATGTGAAAGAAATAAATCACTCAATAAATGCGACTAGTGTTACAACTGAAAGATTCACAAACTAGAGTCAGATGAGAATGGTACCTGCAAATCGTGATACCAGAGCTGGGGCGGGGGTGGTGGTATGGTGGGAGGGGAGGTGCGGAGGAGAAAGAACACTCAACGTGAGCCTGCAAACCAACGGCCGAGACTTATGAAGAAGTCTAATGCTAAGAAAGCCAACAGACCTACAGTTGTGACAGAATGCATATGAGATTAAGTTAATTTTATGGAGTTCAACCAAGACTTGGTAATAATCATGTTAAGGGTGATCAGAGAATAAAAGAATTATGGAGGGAAGGCGGAAATAAAGCTATAAAATTAGAATAGTTGAATGTAGAGAAAAACTAATGAGTGATACTGAAAGAAAAGCCACTGAACTAAATAAAAACAGTACACAGGATAAATTTTAGGTTGGGTGTTGTTAAAGGAAGAAGTACTAAATTGGAAGAAATGCTGTGGTATTCATTGAAAGTGCAGGATAAATAAAATTTAACTCTATCTATCTAAATTTATATTAAAGTTTTAAAATTCACATGCACATATATGTGGTTGAGACATGAACATTATGTAGGAAGACCACAGTGTCTGTCTGATGGGAGACCCAGAAGTAGAGGACGAGGGAAGGAGGGTGGTAGATTAAGTTTCTGTCCAGCAAATACTCACCCCCGCATCCCTCCCTTCATGGGACAGTGTACGTCCCTCCTCCATTAGTGCTGGTGAAACACAAAAGCAAAGATCCACTCAGCAGGTACTATAATTATGATTTTTTGTGCATCTCTCCCAAAGCTTCAAAATATATAAAACAAAAATTGATACAATCAGATGATGTAACTATACCAGAAACTGTAGATCAAGCAGTAACACATGGGTAAGTATATGGAGTATTTACTTAACAAAATCAAGTAATACAACCAAGTGGACACTTGTAAAATATTTATTATTCCCAAATACACAGAAAACCATTTCCATGAACTATTTCAAAGAATGAATAAATATCAGCCATTCTCTCAAGACAATGCAATGGATTTGGAGATCATCAATTAAAAGATAGCTTTCAAAATTTTATACTTCTGGAGAAAAGAAAGCATTCCTAAATAATTCAAACTTTCAAGAAATGTCCTAATGACAGCTACAAAATATTTTGAAATAAATGGCAATAAGAATAATTCTGAAGTAAGTCAGAGGAAGAAGAATAAAAAAAAGACAGAAAATAAATACAAAACTAAGAAACAAAAGGAAGGCTCAAACAGTTCTTTGAAAAACCTACTTTAATAGAGAAACCTGTAGCAAAACTAATTTTTAAAAAAGGGAGAGAGAGAAGAGGCAGAAGCAAATGATACTAGCAACATAAAGGAATGATAACCAGATAAAGTAAACATTTATTTATTTGTCTGTTTTTTGGATTTTTAATTGTATATATTTAAGGTATAAATCATGGCGTTTTGATATACCTATACATGGTGGAATGATTACCACACTCCAGCAAATTCACATACCGTCTCCAACAGTTATTTTATTTTTTGTGTGGTAAGAGCACGTGAACTCTACTCTCTTGGCAAATTTCCACCATTCAGCACGGTGGTATTAACTGTAGTCTGCATGCTACACATTAGGTCTCCACCCATCGTCCTACAGAATTACAACTTTGTACTCTTTGGCCAGTGTCTCCCCATCCCCAACCCCCACCGCCTCTGCGATGATGCTTCTGCTCTCTGTTTCTTACATATTTGAGTTTTTTAGATCCCACATATCAGTGGGCTCATGCAGTCTGGAGAAACAGTTTAAAAGAACCATAATGTCATAATACAGTGAGTGTTTTAAATACATTTGAAAAGGTCGCTGACATGAATAATTTTATATCAACGTACGTATTACCAAAATTGTGTTAAGAAAGAATACAAAGTTGACAAAACCAGTAACCACCAAACAAACTGAAACAGCAACTGAAACGGTCACCACTCAGCGTAAAGGGTTAGCCAGCGTTGGTGGAGTCTATGGGAGGGCAAAGCAATCTATATACGAAACCTTACTATATTAGAATAAAACTTAGTTTTGGGGTCAATAAATAATATTGATAAATGTCATAAATTTCCCCTCATGATGAGTAGAAATGATTTCCACCTGTCATTTGTCATTCCAGCTCCAATTTCTAAGTCACTCTCCATCTGCCCATCAAATTCTGTTGCATATAAGCCTTTTCCAGGAAACGTCCATGTTCCAGAGTTCTTGTGACCGTGCGACTCTGCCTTGCATCACTGTGTCAGTGAGTGTCTGCAATCTCCCCAGCTAGACTGCAGGCTGCGGGCAGGGGGCATCTCCGACTGTGCCCAGCCGGGTGCCTTCGGTAGAGTGTGTGATTGTATCCGAAGCTGCAGAGATACCTGGGTATTGGCTTCCTTCGTGTAGTAACTAGAATTTTTAAGTTGTGACTTGAAAGAAAGTGAGTCCAAAATAGCATCTGCCAAGTCCTTCCCTGGTGACTGAGCCTAACTTGGCAGGCTGAGACGTTCAAAGGTCCTTTGGGCTTCTGGAGGGCCTGCGACAGAGAGCGCTCACCGCTGCCCTTGGCTGTCTGTGTGCCTCCTCATCTCAAATTACCCGCAGCTCAGGGGCCAGCCAGCCGGGGCTTCTAAACATACCATGTACTTGGGATCCCAGACTACTGACACAGTCATTGCAGATTGCCTCTGGCTGGGCCTGCTTGGGTGACGCAGTCTTTTCCAAATCAGTAAGAATTGGTGCTTTCAAAGTGTGCATTTTCCGAAGAAACTTTAGACCTGTTTATTTTAAAAGAACAAATTGTAGAAAATAAATAGGTGAGTGATTGACTATATCATGACTGTGCTAACATTTTTTCACTGACCTTTATGTTTGTTTTAGTTGGAATAAGTTGCATGCATTGTTTGTAGTGGGGCATAGAGTTTTTCTGTTTTCCAACTAAATATACTAGTTGAGCACATTTTTTTGTTTATTATATTATGTGTGATTACAATATTGTATAAACTTTTAAATTCCTTTATCAGATGTTTATTACATGGTAAATGATGTTGCTTTGCAATACGTGCCTGGAAAAGGAAAAGGAACGCCCATGTCGTTAATATCAAAGTCTCTTTTCTCAGACAGCCGCTCGCGGCCTCTCAGGCTCTTTGTCACGAGTAAGGCCATGGCGTCGGTACCTTCCATCGGTTGCCTTCTGGCCAAAAATCAGTATTATCGAAGTAAGTTGCTGCGTCAGTGGGGAATATCCCTAGATAATATGATTTGAGGTGATGTTTGAGGGACTTTGTTGACCTATGTGTAACTTTATGTTCAGAACTTAAGGCAGGCAACTGGCAACTCTTAGTGCCGGTGGAGGAAATAGGAACAGCGGCCGTCAGAGACCTGTGTGAGCCGGTGCCGTCAGCTCAGCTCTCTGCTCGAGCTACGTTATATCAGTGAGGCTGTTCGCACATGAAAATAAGCTTGTGTTTCCTAATTATATTTTAACTTAATGTACCTTGCATTTCATAGGATACATTAAAAGCTGATATTTTACATAAATAAAATGTTATTCAATTCCTTAGAAAAGAAAGGATAGCAAGATTCTGCTTTAAAGATTTTATAATTTTCATTTTCTGCTATGGATAATAAGTCAGCATCTATATCTGTCCAGTTTTAGTTGTATTAATTTGTCCACCTGTTCATATTCATAGCTGAATATAAAATTGTAGCTTCTTAAATAAGATTGAGATATTTCATAAAATAAAATGAGCATTTCAGAACCAAATTAGCATTGACTGAAAGTATCCATGCCAATAAAAGGCAAAAAAATTCTTATCTGAAGGGTTGCTTGTAGCAGTCAGAAACATCTGTTTATTTATTCTTCTTACAAAAACTTTAAAAATGCCCATTTACTTGTTATTTTATCAACAGAAATTATGTGTATATTCTTCTCTTTTAAAAGACTTATAGGTTTAAAATACAAGTCTAAAAAGACAAATGAAATGTTTTATTCTTATAAAATACTTAATTTCTAAATTCGATAACTTTTGTAGGATTTTAAATATCTACATATGTAATATTTCTAATATAGGACAATAATATCCATTCTCGATTCTGTACTTTCTAAGTTTTTGAAGTTGACAACATTTATAATATATTTTAAATTGTGCATCTCTGTCTTTGGGGAGAGAAAGAAAGAGAGAGAGAGAGTTGTCCACCATGGAAATGAATATATCTTATTAGCAGAAAATGCAGCATTACTTATTATGGAAGATTTTTAGTGATTGATAATTTGGTTGATTTTTCAATTCATGAATTCACAGACCGGGAGTAAATGACTTCAAACCATGCTGCGTGAGAGTTTGCATATAAATGATGTGTGCATGCTTGTTTGTTTGCCAGTTACTCATTTGTTTATTATCCTTTGTTTCCTGCAGAGTCCAGTGTTTCTTCAGTGACTTCTCTAACTGGCTCTGATTCTGTTAACTTCATAGATGAGGACAGATCCCAGCAAGGTACCTAGTTTATTTCTTATCAGTGTCACTCTCATTATTTCCCTTTGTTTTTACTCTCTTGAATTTGTTTGATAGAGGAGTATTGTGAATTTTATTTGATAGAGTTACCCGAAGTGGCAGAATCCACCTGGTGGTTGAAATCCTTTTTCCATTCGGAACCTGTGCTTTCCAACGTGAGAGTGAAAGGTCTGTCTGCTAGTGGGTAAGTGTCAGCCTTTTCTGCTGAGGACATTTCTTACTGAGTGAATGGCACAATGCATGTAATAATTGCCATGTTACCCAATCAGGATGAGAGGCAGTTAGTTGTCCCTTGAGGGTGACGAGGCTCTGATATGAAACACACCCTGAGATGGATGTCCCTCATTTTGTTCAACCAGCAGAGAGAGCATAGCGCTCTTTCAAACTCCGTCACCAAACGTGATTGGAGAGTCATCTTTGTGTCATTGTGTGGCAGGGAATGGATTGGGAGTCAGAGCAAGGTTCTAAATTTGTTTTTCCAACACTTTCAGGAAAAGAATAACCAATGTCCAGCTGCTGTCCTAGATCAAAGCTAGTTTAGCCCCATTGCTGGTTTCAATTAGCTTCTGTGCTGTGCCAATTACTAGGTAGAGTGAATCGGTGGGTTTGGTATAGCCGTTCCCATGTATTTGAACTCTAATACACTGAACAGCGCAGTTATCCTAATATTTTTCAATATTATTATTAGAACTTATTTCATTTTTTAGACACTTTAATGACTAGCTACTAAATAGAATAGAAAGAATACATAAAAATGGAGTTTATGGATTCCAAAGTTAAAACAATGGTTTTGATGAATTTTCTCCCTAAGATAAATTTAAAATAGAATCAATATTTAAAAAAAAAAAGTGTAAGGCTAATTGTTGAAAATATGTTTTCTTTATTAAATTTATTGATTTTAATTATCCGGATAAGTTTTTTAAAATTTATTTCTCTGCTTTATTTGACTATGAAGACAACCTAAATTACAATAAGAATTTTATATTATTTACATTAATACAGTAATCATCTTTGTATTGCCATTCAATGAACATGCTGCTCATAGTTGACTATTTCATACAGCAGTACTAGTTGATTCTGACAATCAAGATATTCTACCTGCTGCAGTGCCACATAGGTGACCCTCTACCTGTCGGCACTCCAGCTATTCCAGAGGACTCTTCTCCATTGTAAGAAGACAAAACTTGCCTGAGATCTCATCTATGAGACAAGATCACAGCAGCCACCAATATGGCAAAAGTTTATGCATTTTCCACAACACTAAGACTACCATCGCAAGTGGCAGCAGCTACTTGAAAAGCATGCCTTTAGAAACATATAACCTTTCAAAGTGATGAGAGCCTTCAAGTGTAGTGATTTATATAAAGTAGCCCTGTCATTATATTATGTTTATTAAAAAATTTAAATTAAGCTATTTTTATTTTTATTCTTTTTTTTTTTTTGACAGTCTCTCTCTGTTGCCCCAGCTAGAGTACAGTAGTGTGATCATAGCTCACTGCAACCTCAAACTCCTGGGCTCATGCGATCCTCTTGCCTTAGCCTCTGGAGTGGCTGGGACAACGGGCCTGCACCACCATGGTCAGCTAATTGTTTCTGTTTTTAGTAGATATGGGGTCTCACTTTTGCTCAGGCTGGTCGCAAGCCCTTGACCTCAAACAATCCTCCCACCTCAGCCTCCCAGAGTACTAGGATTACAGGCATGAGCCACCACACCTAGCCTGGACTTTTTAAATGCCTGTTGAGTGATTTGTTATGCCTTAAAACTGAGGGATCAATGCTTCACATAATGGTTAAAATGACATTGGATTCATAAGTACAGAAAAGAGTTGCAAAAATTGCATTTTTAATTGTAAAATTTGAAATTAGCAAACATATCCTTAAACATATTAGCTGCTGAATATAGTATTGTACATCTAACAAATTTCTGATTGTGTATAATTTAAAATTCCTGATTTTAAATATTTAACAATAGAATGTGTTCCAGCTCTATTTTCATATGTTTTTAAAGACTGATTACATTTTTGGAACATATATTTCATTTGGTTTTAATCTAAAATTAAACCATGTGATTAAAGATTAATTTTTTTAAGTGAGATAAAAATATCATGAAACAAAATGATAAATTATGGGAGATTCTGTCTTTACCTTAATATTATCAACCAATTCCATCTTGCTTAACCACTGGATATATGTGTGAATAGATTGCTTATTTAGGTTATTTGATGAATTTCCTGAAATAGTCTAGCAAATTGTTATACTTTGTTTACTCAGAAAGATACCATTTGTTTAATTACTTTTATTAATTTTTTTGGCCTATGTGTTTGTAGCATTTTGAATGTGTCAAAAATTGTAGCTTTATGGAGTACTATTCAACTTTAAGAAACAGTGGTGATATAGCACTTCTTGTATTCTCCTGGAAAGAGCTGGAACACATTCTACTAAGTGAAGTATCCCAAGAATGGAAAAACAAGCACCACATGTACTCACCATCAAATTGGTATTAACTGATCAACACGTAAGTTCACATATAAGAATAACATCT
>CAUYSK010036072.1:0-108276 GCA_963575035.1 Avahi laniger
GGAGGCTGAGGCAGTAGGATTGCTTGAGCCCAGGAGTGTGAGGTTGCTGTGAGCTAGGCTGACGCCATGGCACTCACTGTAGCCAGGGCAACAAAGTGAGACTCTGTCTCAAAAAAAAAAAAAAAAAAAAAAAAAAATTAATTAATAAGGAAAATAAGGCCGGGCCCAGTGGCTAATGCCTGTAAACATGGCACGGTGGGAGGCCGGGGGGGGCGGTTTGTTTTAGCGCAGGAATTCGAGACCAGCCTGAGCAAGAGCGAGACCCCATCTCCACCAAAAATAGAAAGAAATTAATTGAACAGCTAAAAATATATAGAAAAAATTAGCCAGGCATGGTGGCGCATGTCTGTAGTCCCAGCTACTTGGGAGGCTGAGACAGAAGGATCGCTTGAGCCCAGGAGTTGGAGGTTGCTGTGAGCTAGGCTGACGCCACGGCACTCACTCTAGCCAGGGCAACAACGTGAGACTGTCTCAAAAAAAAAGAAAAAAAAAAAAAAAGAAAAACAAGGGGAGCTTAGTATCATAGAAGTCAAGGGAGGAGAGAGCTTTGATAAAGGAGTGATCAATAGTGCCAAATAGTGCTGAAGAAGCCAATATGATAACTTCAAGAGGTGCTTGTTGCTTTTTATATAATGGAGGTCACTGGTAACCCTCTATTACTGAGAATGATAGATTTGACCATCATTCAACTTTGAAGCCGATTTAAAATAAAAGGTATTCTTCTTTAAATCAGAAGTTATTTTTTGTTAATGCTGAAAAATGACTACCTTGTACAAATATCTCTGTACAACCCCCACAGTAGTAATCTATCTTAAAACTTCCAGCAATATGAAACTGTCAATAAATAGAACAAGTTTCCTAAGTAATATCAAGCATTCATTCAACACTTAATATTTAAAATGCTTATTTCCACAAATTTTCTCCTTATTCATATGCTGAAATGCTTTGTGTTCTTATAAATGTACTTCTACTAACAAATGATAAATGCTTTGTCCAAAGCTATTCCCTCATATGTGATGGTATGAGCACGCTAATGGCTAATTTACAAGTATACTTACAATAAAATCTCAACACTCAAGAACCACCATGGAAAAGAATCAAGCTACATAGAATAAGTCCATATATCCGAGAATTTATCAGTTTAAGCACAATACCTGCTTTCACTGGGGCACTTTCTGAAATGAATTACATAATTCCCACATTCTCAAACAAAATATACTAGATACAATTTAATATTTTCTTGCTGACTCAGGGGCATCATTAGATATGTGAGTTAGTGAGCTAGGCTGTAAGACAGAGGTACCCTCGGGAGGTATTGAGGTGTACAGGGCTCCTTGCTCTGATACTAAATAAAACTAAATGTTATCATTGTTTGCATTCCAGTTTCAGTCTTTTATTATGTTTCTATTTACTCCTCCCTTGCTGTCAGTCTGTCAGTTGTCACTTTTTGATGATCTCAGTGCACCAGTCTATAATAAACCTTCTCCCAGCCTTCCAACCTGCACTTCGAGTCTGCTGTGGATGGAAAGTAGATAATTGGGTTGATTAAGATAACATAAGAAATGAGAGTAAATAGGCTCTGATTAAAGGCCAAAAGGTTTTTCTCACCAGGAGGCTTATTTGATGGATTGGGTAACATTTTTTTAGGCTGCTCAGATTGTTTTATTTCATTTTTGGTTCTCAGTTATATTCCAGAGGATAAATCTATTAAATACGTGAGGTCTAGATAAGTGAAGCTATTACATATCAGGAAAGGGTAGATTTATTGCTCTGTTTTTGTGCACCATATCTAATTACAACATGCACAAATCTCTTTATTCTTTTCAGCATCTTAGAAAACAGTTTTAAAATGTATGAAATCATGCTAACATACTTTTCTATACAGCTCCTGAAATACTGTAAGGACGTGGCATCTTTCAGACTAATGGCAGCCTATGAAGACTGTGGCTGTTTTGACAGTACAATATTGTATGTTAACTATACCATTTTCTCTTTCCATAAACAATTATTAATGATCATAGGTTTTTCTCCTTGGCTACAAAGAAATCAGCTTGAACTAGATGTTGGTATTACCTCATTCTGTCTTCTTTTTTTGAAGTTATTGGCAGACTATTCTGACCTCTATTTTACCTACTGGAAGCCCTTCTCCCCTTCCACCCTACAATGGTACTGTTTCTCTATCAGCAAAGATAATTTCTGAAAAATTCTTTCTTATCCTTCAAGGCACAGTGAAAGTATCACCTCGTCACTGAAGCCTTCCAAAACTTATGCAAGACACAACAAAATTTGTCTTCCTTTGTGTTCTCATTAAACCTTACTAGGAGGAAAGAGATATGGGTAGGCAAGGGTAAGTATTTAAGGCAATGTAGTCTACATGATAAAATGCCTGAGGGTATTTAGAAGTCTATACCATATTTAAGAAATGCCAGGTTTAATATGGCCAAGACATATGATACATTTGGGAGAATGACAGGCTTGATGTCCAGAATGTTAAATTAGGGAACACTGAAAAAGGTCATATGTCACCATTAGGCTTTTCACCTTTATCAAGTTAGCAATTAGGTTTTTAGGAATGCTAATATGTTAGAATTAAACTTATTTTTTAAGGATAACTGACAACAGTGTAGAGCATTTGTCTGGAGAGGAAGAATGTATCAGTGTGGAGTACTAATTAGGAAACTGTTCAAAGAATATTGGTGGGAGAAGATAAAGGCAATGGAGGTAGGGAAAATGGATTAGGTTCACAGTCTATGCTTTGTGATAAGACTTGATTGAATGCAAGAGACAGAGAAGAATGAGGTCTTGAGTAATATTAAAGTTTGGGTAAAAGATGGTATCTCTATAATCTAAAGTGGGGAAACACAAAAAGAAGAGTAGACTTCTTTGGGAGAAATCAGGTTAAGGGGAAGAGATTATGAGCTCAGTTTTAAGGTAAGAGGAGATACAGTGCAGTAGTTAAAGAATGTGTGCTGGAGCCAGACTCCCTGGTTTCTAATCTGGGCTTTGCCTTCTATTCACACACTGCGACCCTAGGAAAGTTATTTAACCTCTATGAGCCTCAGTTTGCTCATCTATAAAATGGTGATACTGTTAGTTTATTAAGTATGAAATGTCTGATTTCCTTAAGTACTAAGTTTGACAGTAGCTATCTCTGAAATTTCACTATGACATTTCTTGTGTTTTTATTTTATTGTGAAGGTACATCTTTATTCTTTCAAATGCACATTTTGGCTTGTGATTATCTTTCAGTTTTCTTTTTTAGAGAAATTTTTGTAAAACCATGGATCAGTCAAAAATTCATGTTATTTTTGGATATGAGTTCCATCGTGGAACCAATGCAGCACAGACAGCTTGAAATATCAATGAAGTGTTTGGGAAGGATGTGGCTAATGAACGCACAGTACATCAAAGGTTAGAAAAGTTCAATTCTGGTGATTTTAACCTTGAAAACGAGCCATGTGGGCAACCTGAGACCAAGGTGGATAATGATGAACTGAAAGCCGTAGTGAAAGTAAATCCATCTCAACCTATGTGTGAATTAGCAGCAAGGTTTGACGTTACTGTTCCAATAATACTGGACCATTTGAAATAAATGGGCAAGGTAAAGAAGCTGTATTGCATGAATTAAACAAGCATCAGAAGAGAAATCGTCTCAAAGTTTGCCTTTCTTTGCTACCATGACAGAAAGGAGTACCATTTCTACATCTTATTGTTACGTGCGATGAAAAATGGATTCTTTTTGACAATTGCAAGTGTTCGGCACAATGCTTGGATAGAGATGAAGTGCCGAAACACAGTCCAAAATGGAATATTCATCAAAAAAACCTAATGGTGTCTGTTTGGTGGTCCAATGCTGGTATTATCCACGACAACTTCATGAAACCTGGTCAATCGATTATAGCAGATGTCTACTGCAACCAGGTGGACGAAATGATGAAGATGCTTGTGATTAAGCAGCCAAGATTGGTCAACAGAGACAGGCCAATCCTCTTGCAAGACCACTTGTTACAAAAAACAAGGCTGCTCAAACTACAGAAGCTGCACTTGGAAACTCTCTGTCACCCACTGTATTCAGCAGACCTTGCACCAACTGACTACCACTTCTTCCAGGCTTTGGAACACTTTTTACAAGGAAAAATATTCAATTCTCAACAAGCTGTGGAAAACACCTTTTGCAATTTCATCACCACTCGCTCGCCAGGCTTCTTCGCTGCTGGCATAAGCAAGCTACTGTTAAGTTGGCAAAACTGTGTTGATAGTTTAGGCACATACTTTGATTAATTGTACTACTTCTTATTTGAATTATAATAAATTTTTGATTCAAAATCAGACATTTCATATTTAATGACCTAATACTACTTCACAGAAGTGCTACGAAGTTTAAATGAGATAACATATGTAAAGTATTTAGAACATTTCCTGGCATGTGGCTTATAAATACTATTTTAATATCTTATTTTTATGATGCCTATAAGATATCTAGTTAGGCAGACATGTAGGATTGAATAGAGAGAGAGGTATGCGTTAGACATATAAATCTGGAGAAACACTCGAACATGGTTAGATGTTAAAGCTAGAGAAGCAACTGAGAACATGGATGGAGAAAATAAAATAAATATCTATATGTCTACGACTGTTTATAATGTAAGTGTCTATATGCATATTATATATGGATGTACATACAGAAAATGATAATAGAAGAGAATCAAAGATACAACATAGGGAACAAAATACCTGGGAAACAAGAAGAGAAGAAATACATTAAAAAGAGAAAGAAGAGTTAGAGGCAGTCAGAGAGCAAGGAGAGAATGGTGCGTAGAAAGCCAAGGGAAGTAAAACTTTCAAGGAGGATGATGATCAATAATGCCAAGTGATCAGGATTGGAAAGAGGTCATTGAATTTTGAAATTAGAGGATTACTGTAGACCTTTTTGAGAACTCTAACAAAACTGAGTTGTAAAAGGTAATTTAGAAAACAGAAAACAAGTATGGATTATTCTTTTAGAGACATGGGCCATAAAATGAAAAAAGGAGATGAGAGGTGAGTTAGAAGGGTAAGTCAGATCAAAAGAAGGTGCTGTAGCATGGAGATGCTGAAGGAAAGTCAATGAAGAGAGAGCATATGAAGATATATCACTTATCATCCACCTATTTCTTAAACTACTGAAGATAATGAAAATGCTATCACAAGTACAAAATTTCACTCTAAAGATGAGCTAGAAAAATATCTATGAGAAGTTAGTAACCTGTTTTAAAATTCACAAAAAAAAGGAAAAAAAGGTATATAGTTGTTATTTAAAAATATAATTAGTCCTGTATTTTAACAAAATTACTTCCTTAGACTGTAATAACATTTTGAGAAGTCTCAGGATACTACAGAAATAGAAAAGTAATTCTGTTAAAATACAGCACTAATTATATTTTTTAAACAACAGATTTAAACTTTTGTTTTTCATTCCTCTATTCTGAATATCTTTTTGAACTTTTAGAGGATATATTCTTCATTCACATTAAATAGTCCAAATAAACAGACCCACTTCACAATTCTTATAAGAGTACTAGCCTCTGTATATAACAAATTACTAATTTTTGTAGTTCATTAAAATATGAAATTTCAAATTGTGGTTTGCATGTTTGCATCTATGTTCAGTATTCAACAATTTCTTGAATACTTAGCAAGATGTCAATGTTTCTTCCATATGTTACATGTTCACAACTTGCCACTTCATCGTTCCCTTCTGTCCAGCTTACTGCAGGCTAGCAAATGTCAATTCCATTCCATTGTTTGGGGTGAACTACTTATTGGTAGAGGTGTCACTTTAAACAACAGGCAATGCAGTATACAAATGCTGACATTACAAAGACCTGGGTTGAAATCATAGCTCTTCCACTTAACAACTGTGCGATTCTGAGTGGGTTACTTAGCCTCCAAGCAACTCAATTCCCTGATCAGTAAACTGGCAAAAGTGATACGTAATTCGCAGAGTTGTGGCTAAAAATTCATTTAAAGAAGATTTTTTGAAAATATAAATATACTTGGCCAAAATATGGCAAATTAAGTATAAAAAATTATGAAAGCTTTGAATATAAATAAAATATGTAATTCCTCCTAAACAAGCTTTGCAAGAGAAGTACGAATTTATACATATATCTAAAAGCCAATGAAATTTAGTTAGGTAACCCCAACCACAGAAACAAGAACAAAACTTTCAAGAAGTCATCTAAAAAACACAGTGTTCAATCTTTATTAAGATTAAATTTTATAATAACAAATGTATCATAAAAAAGAAAACACTGGAAAGAAATATCTTAATTTTTAAAAAATATAACACATTTGACACGAAAGGCACACCATAAAAGTCAGTTGAAAATGCTCATTATAGCTGGAGTAGAAGTAGTGATTAACAAAGATCCTCAAATATTTGGAGAGGTATTATAGTTTTATAACATTACAGCTTATTTTTAGACAAGCCAATTCATCTATCTGATGCAGTTTCAAACTCTGGTGAAAAAAGATACTAATACTTAATAATACAACAAAAAAGGAGAAAATTAATTGTGCTTGTTTCATATCAGATAGGAAATGTTAATATTTAAACACTACTAAAAAACTTGATAAAATTAAATGTGGAACCATGTTCTCTTTGCGGAACAATACAAGCACTTAAAAAATATTTTAGAGAGAGCTTTTCATGGTACATTAAATGGTATATACCTTCTAAAATAAAGAGATAAGCATGAGAGATCAAAAAAACAGCATCAAATTCTGTCACCTTAGACAAGTTATTTAATCTCACTTAGCTTATTCGTCATATAAGCAAAATGAAGATGATAATACAGTAATACCTACAGCGTAGCTGGGTTGGGAGAATTAAATCAAATAACATGCAAATTAATATGCTTAGTCCAGAACCTCATACCATAAACATGGCCAATAAATATGAGTTCTCATTCCTTAGAAACAAAGTTATCGTTCATAATATGACTCATTTCCTGAAATCACCTAAGAAAACATAGTGAGTTTTGTCATTTTCTAAAGAAGACATATAGGCTGTGTCTACATAGGGCTATCAGATGGACACTGACCTAAGAGTTGCAATTCAACCCCCACTATTCTGGTGAGTCAGACCTTTGAATGTTGTCTGAATGGCACAAAGAGAGATGTGTATAATTTTCTTAAATTTCTACAAGTTCACAGACTTCATTTAAACTTATTAGGATAATGGCATTGGCTGGATGGCTTGCCCTTTTGGCCCAATTATTGCTAAGGTTTCAATTTCCCTGGTTTATTACATTAATTATTAAATTCCTACCCAAACATCAATGACAATCATAGCTGTCATATTTATAATAATTCAAGTATTTTTCATAATTTTAAACAAATAGTTATTCTCATAAACAAAACTTTTGGCAACAGAACGAATTTGATTTTTATATTCCATATGATATAAACGCCAGTTAAAATGGAGTTGGTGTCAAACAAAAGGAGTACTTTAAATTAATTCTATAAGCAATTTAAGACAAAATGAACTCACCTGTAATTGCAAAGCTTCATGATTTTCTAATCCTTCCACAATTGGTGAAAATCGTTCCCTATTATTTCTTTCTGCTGCTGTAGTTATAGCCCCTAAAAGTTTATCTAGACTGTAGACACACAAAAAAAGGAAATAAATGAGAAATATTTCTTACACACATATTATGAACATGGGTTATTCCTTTCAGTCTTCCCTGTTGTTTTTTTTTCTTGGTGCTTGATGTTTATATTTTTAAAAATTTAGTTTTTAATAAACAAATAAAAATTGCATATGTTTTAAAATATGTATACATAATGGCTGGCTAAATCAAGCTAATTAACATACACGTTACCTCACATACTTTTATACTTTTTTTTTTAGAAGCCAGCTGAAACATGGTATATATTTTTCTGTGGTGAGAACACTTAAAATCTACTCTCTCAGGAATTTTCAAGTATATAATATATTGTTATTAACTATAGTCACCATTATGTACAATAGCTCTCTGAACTTATTCCTCCTGTCTAACTGAAAGACCATTACAAGAATTGTGTTCCTGTCCACATAGTTCTATAAGTCAAATATTGATAGCTTTAAATAATTTTAGGGTATTAAATGAAAATGCAATTTAAAAAACCTTGAAAATAATTTTTCTGGGTGACATTTTCAAAAGAATACTTAACCATTAACACTAAAATTTAAATCTTCAGGTTTTGGTATTTCATGTGTTAACATATTAATATCACTTAAATATAATATGGCATCTATAATCATTAACAGTTTGAGTATAAACAGACTAATTTTATAATAAATTGCTGGAAAGAGTGAATATTTTATAAGTGACCTAAAACTTCAACATTTTTTGATAATAGAATAAGAAAAAAATATATAACAGAGAAAGTCTATTTAATTGAAGAAGAATCTATGATGATCTAACACAAGAAACTTATTTACCTGAACAAAAATACTGATAATACATCCATATGTCTAAAGCAAATTACCTCTATGTAGCATGTTACTTTTATCAAATGATATCTGAAATTATAATTAAATCATAACAATTTTACCAGGCTAGACTGTATTTTATGAATTAAATATTGAAAATCTAATTGACTAAAAAAATTTCTTACTCATATATAAACTGATTCTTCTATAAAACCTTACAAAACCTTACTTTTGCATATGTTATCTCATCCTCAGTTTGTTCTCATTGCAATAAGACTGAAGGCTATATGATATTTTTGTTTAGTGTTTGTCTTTCAGTTTCTAAGTATAGTCACTAACACTAAAACAACATCTCATTTTATTTTAACAGGAGAAAGTCAACATATTAGAACATCATTAAATTTTTTTATGGCCCTGGTCTGAATCATACTGAAATTATTACTGTCACACAAAGTATCCCAAAGAAATATTTTAGCTCATGTCCTTAGAACATATTTCATGTTTTATCATAATGGTTTCTTACAAATTGAACTAATTAATGATATACAATTTGAAATTTTGTTTCTGATTCAATATTATTTCCCTAAGAAATGATTTAATGCATGTTCTGCAACAACTTGCTGAATTTGGCACATGTATACACTGAATAATTAGCAATAACCTTTTTTCTTTATTTTTAACAGGTTAGTTTATTTCACCCTACAAACAATTACTTCATCTTTGAATTTACCATAGGCAGATAAAGTAAAATACTATTGTAAAATAACAATATAAAATAAAGGCCTCTAGTCAATTCAATTAGTTAAAGAAGTCAAATTGTATGATGTGTAGCCGTGTGTGTGTATTTGCCAAAATAACTTTGACTTTTGCCCACTTTTCTAACAATTGCTTTACCTTCAACAAAACAAAAATCTATTCACTCACTTTGAATCCAACTTTGAAGAATTTCCCATTAAGATTCTGTTTAAACCCAGTTTTCAGAATATCAACAAAAAAGCCAAAATATAAATAGACAGGATAAAAATGTTAATCAAAATTTTTCTAAAATCTAATCTTGTTTTCATGCAAGTTATCCATAAAAATAGAATAAAAATAGGACTTATTAATTTTTCAAGTGTCATTTTCTATGCAGATTATAATAATATAATAATACTTACATGTTCTCTTCTCCAACAATGCAAATAGCAGAAAGTATTTTTACTATTTCAGTCATCATGTTGGGTTGTTTGGGGTCAATTGCTCTTGCCAATAGTAAAAGGCTTCTTTCATCTCCTAGAATCCTTTGCAATCCAAACTAAAGAAAGAAGAAAAACTTTCATTCAAAATGTCTGTAAAACATAGCTTTAATTTTAAAAAGCAACTTACAATGACCTTCCAAATACCCATCCCTCCACAATGAGGTTCTACCTAATTATATGAATGATCATCAAATGCAGTTATTGAACATTTGCCTTTGTTTTTTATTTGAAATGACTGCATCCTGGAGTTTTTGCCCCTTGATCAAATACGATTTCCGTTATCCTGTCCTAAAAATATGGGAACAATCAGTATTTCTTCAACAAAGAAGAACATGTAAAGCACATACTGATATGATTTTCTAAAGTAATTCTATGTCATTGGGTCTCCCTGGAGATGTCTGGAATTCATGGTTAAACTGTCCAATATGTTTGCATAGAAAATTAAGGTGAACAAATAGGGGAAAATGTTAAAAAAAAAAAAAAAAACCTCTTGTGTATACTATATTCCAGTTAAAGAAGCAATAAACCTTGGTATGGATTTTTCCATACCTTCTCTCCCTTATCCTCCCCATTTCAGGCAGCTGTGCTGCATTACAAGAGCTGTGAACACACAGAAATGGCACTGGGTTTTATTAAGTGTCACAAGTCAATAGGCGGAGAAAAAAATACCATTTTATTTTCTAGCCATGAATATGTGTGTGCGTGCACACATATGCATGTGCAAATTTTAGTAAATAAGTAAAGAAATGCTAAATAAAGCCTAAAACTTGGGTTTCCATTACATTAAGAAGGCAATATTTTCATTGATCTTTGTTCCAGAAAGTATTTCTCAGAATTCTTATAAAATATGTTTGCTTTGTTTTACAGTCTAATAGTGAAATCTGACAACATTTCATAGAAGCAAAATGTCCATTACAAGCTGACCTTTACTTAAGCACCAAACAAATGAATAGTTCCATGCTTCCTAATTTAACTTGTAAAAGAGTTTAGAGGGGCAGATGGGGAACACAGCTAATGCTCTTAAATGTGACTTTACCATAGGTCACAGTAAGTTAGGAAATATGTGGAGATAAGACAACACCAAAAAAAAAAAAAGGCAAAAGAAAATGGAAAAGACAAGATTGGAAAGAAGCAAAGAAAACAAAAGAGGTAAGTATGTATAGAGGTGGCCAGTAGATAATAAAAAGTAAGGAATATAAGTGAAAAACACATTTGTAAAACTGAGAGATGGATGACTACCATGCAATTCCCAAACTTAAAATAACAACTTTAAAAATAAGTTAGACTGAGAGTGAAATCATTTAACTTTTCAAAGTTTTACTTAATGTTTAAAAGTAATTTTTACCATGTAGGGGCATACTGACAATAAAAATGAAGACATGAGAAATATATCTGGAAAACTACCAATCCAAACATCAGAGCAATATTATTAATGGAAGTTAAGAAACAATGGGTTGCTTTTTACGATCCTATTATTATATGCACTGGATTAGGGAAAAGAGTTTTTGAAGTGGGTAATCTCTAAACTCCATGGGGCCAAAAAAATTTGATGTGTAAGTCATTTCAAATGAAAGTTTCATTCCTTGATTTGGACAATTTATTCCAACCCCAAATGGATAAATCACTGTGTATTTTCTATTTGGAATGCATATTTTATGCCTATTGTTTCACATGTCTATAATTTAAAAGATCTGTTTATTCATGTTCTGAGCAGTTATTTATAAGACATTAATATGACCTAAAACTCAACCTTAATTTAGAATAACCTAAGTCAAATCACCATGCTCTTCAAAATTGCCAAACACTTAAGAAACTATGTGTTGACATATTAAAGTATCTCCTGAGAAAGACGTTTTATAGGAAATCTTACTAATATGACTTTCTCCAGGGACTACTATGATTACAATTACTTAGCATTCTGAACAGCTGTGATAGTTGACAACACAAGTCAAAAAGAATTTAGAACAAAGGGTCCTATAGCTAAATTTACGGATGAGGGGACTGATAACCAGAAAAGTCAAGTAATTTTCCAAAGGTCGCTCAGCTTATTAGTGGCAAAGCATGAACTATATCTCCTGATTTCTAGTACTGTTCTCTTTCCATTATGTCACTGCTTCCCTCAATTGAAGAAAGAAATCCATGTTGAGCTGTGGAGAAGCAATGTTCATTAAGTACTTTCCTGTTAGGCAACAGGTTCTGCATATCTTTCTAGCCAAAGACTAAGAGCACAGAAGTAGAGAAATTCTATACTATTATTGTACTGATGGGAGTCTTTCTGTAAGAAAGTTCCAGAAACAGCACAATTGGACTATTCTATGCGGAAGTCTCATGTCCATGAGCAAGCATCCATTGCACGTGCTGATGATATTCTCTGCTGATACGTGTGAATATAATACATAAATTCTTACATATAATTCCATATGTTTAAGAGAGACTGTTTGCAGATTACTTTAATACACAATCTTATTGCATTGGTTATTAATAGCTATATTTCACACTTGGCAAGGTTCTGGTTATTGTGATATTTATTTGTACTAAATATTTTGAGATTATTATTATAAAACACCATGTCAAGAGAATTATGTAATTAAGTGAATTAGTCAATGGTATTTTATCCCTAGGTACATAGCAGATCATTTCTAAGACAGTAACAAAAAATAGTTTATAGAAAAAATTACTGTAACTTCATAACCTGAGTACAGACTATTTTTAGAAGAAAAATCATTGTCTAAAATTTCATAGGGTCCCATATAATGTATTACACATATACAAAAAAAACACAAAAAAACACTGCTATCTTCCAGAGATCTCTTTTATGTATGTTAACTCACTGATATTAATAGAACATAAAAGAAAAAGAAATCTTAACCTTACAATGTTCTTAGCAAACAAGTCAAACCATCCCTTGAATTTTCCCTTTCAACAGAATGAAAATTCTCTGTATGGAAACAGTATCCAACATATGACATTTAAATATTCTTACTCCATAAAAGAAAAGAAAAGTATTACGTAAAGCGGGAACAAGACTAATATATTTGCATAACTGCAAAAAAATCCACCAAAAATATTTGTGAAGCAAAGTATATTATAAATAATATTTAAATGAAACATGATTTGGATCATAAAGATTCTTTTATAAACTGGATAAGCACCCACTATTTTGTATGTTTCATATTTTCATACCGTAGGGCAAGTTCTCACCTTTTGTGACAAAGGCAGAAATAAATACTACTTACCTTATTATTCATAAATGCTTTGAGGCACTGAATAAGTTTATACTGATTCTTCTTATCGATATTTTCTTGCCTAAGTAAAAGAAAAAAACATATTATGTTGTACCTAAAAATTCCCCCTTTGGTGATTTTATTCTTAATGTTTATTCTTACTGTTTTTTGTCCAGAAGCTTTTCCAGCATATCCAGTAAGAGTCCAAGACCTTCGTGGCCAAAGTTGTTAACCCAGCTAAGAAATAAACAAACAAAAAAAGTACAAATAAGTTTGTATATTTAAAACATTAAATATCCAAAATGAAGTTATGGTCTTCAAATCGTATAAGTCTGTCTTAATATCACTTATCATTCTTGTTTCTACTCCCATGGCTTCAGGTATTGACTCGATGAAGATAACTCAGTGATCTTTACCTCAATCCCAGACCTCTCCACATTTTCGATTGCCCCATTAGACAGCTCTGCCTTGGTTATTTCACCAGCATCATATACTTAAGGTTGAATTTATAAGCTGAATTTACCTTCCCCTATCTCTACTTCCCTAAATCAACTCCTCCTCCACTCTTCAATAGTTAATATCACTACCCTTTGAATACTTCGGTCTTGAAATACTGGCATAATTTTTCGATTCCCCATCACTTTCACCTTTGCACTTACTTTGTGTATTCATTCAACAAATATTTGTTGAGTGTCTACTAAGTACGAAGCATGTTCTAGGTGATAGAGATATAAAAGGCAACAAAACTAAGCCTGTACCCTCACGGAGATGGCCGTCTAGAAAGAAAGAGACTGAGGATGAAGAAATAACTAACTATATAATAAATGTCAGTGTTTTGATGCAGTTATGAAAAATAAACCCTGGAAAACAGAATAAAAGGAGTGGCAAGATGCTACTCCTTCCATGTGTGATCAGGGAAAGATTCTTTGATACGGTGGTATTTGAGCAGAGACCTGAAGGAAGTGACTTTTCCAGTAGAAGGATTAAGGGCAAACTGGGTTCTAAGATGTTAGCTAGTATAAGGAATGTTACAGGAACTGTGTGGAGACCAATGTGGCAGGGGCCAAGTAAGCAGACTTGGGAGATTAGCTGGAGATAAAGTTCCATATATGGTAGAAGGCTGGAAGACTGATCACAGGGAGCTTGGTTTGACTTTCTGGCATCCAGTCATGAATATTCTACTTCTAGAATGATTCCCCCAAACAGCACCACCCTTCCTTTTCAGTGTCTATGCTAACATTCTAGTTTAGCCCTAGGTACCTTTCCTTTAATATGCCTGGAGCTTCCCAACTGACGTCTCCGAAGCTTCATTTTTGTCTTTTATTCATTTTACCAAATGCCAGATTAAACTGCCCTTAACCACAGTCTTCTGTCCAAATATTTCCCCTTGCCTACTTAATGGCCCAACATTCTAACCTAGATTCAATCTACCTCTCTAGCCTCAGGCATTAAAGCACAAGCACCAATAAAACCAGGTAAATTATCATTCCTGAATTCCTCCCTGCACACTTCCTTGTGTTAGCTCATTTATTCTTTCTTCCCAGAAGGTAACCCCAACATCATCTCTCCAAACCCCCAAGTCTCAAATTGGCTGTTTTAAGCCAGTAATGTTTTTCTTCTCCAACCGAAAAAAAGGTTTTCTTTCGAACCCCCAAGTCATCTTCAGCTCTTACTGCTTGATGCTGTGATTCTTGCCACACATCTCTCACTCACCCACTCCCGATGGTAAATTCTCTAAAGACAGTTATATTACTTTACTCATCTTTCTACCTTCCATAGTGCTTGCAAAGTGGGTTACACATATTTGCTAAATAAATATTTATATGTAGTCAACATTAAATAAATACTTGCTAATTTGAGTTTAATTAAATTTACTTGTTTGAGTGGTTAAGAGAATAAGTAGTCTCATACTGCCCAAGAACTTCATAAACGTAAGTCAATATATTGCAGACTTCCGTGAAGCAATAATTAAAATCTATACTCTATATATTTAAACCACATCTATATTTCCATTCTAGCCTTCACTATCCATTTCATATCTCCCTGAGGTAAAAGCTTATATCAAAAGGCAGAGACCTAAATTTCTGAGAAAATATCAGAGCCATCAGATTGCTGAAGAAAATATAATAAAAAAAACAGCTCATATTCGGAACCAATCACATCCACAATACACATGGAAGCTCATTTTAAACAAATTCTGCTTTAATTTCCATAATGGAAATGAGAAAAAAATCAATATGCCATTGTAATAATAATTGCAGAAAGCTACTAGTCAATGGAGGCATGTAATCATGCAGTGCAAAGAGCTGTTTTCTCTAAAGACTCTCAATAATCAGTGGGGTGGCGCTAGAGGCATACGGGGACATCAGCTCTAAGCGTAATATACTGTATTTAATCTATCATAGAGAAAAATCAGCAGATATCATAATAGCACAATATGCCCTACAGCAACCTTAACATATTAGGAATTCTGAACAAATTTATATATGTAGCCCTCCATATCTGCCTTGGCATTTGGGAAGATGAAATAATCTGCGATTTCTTTAAAACGCAACACTTACAAAATGTTTTTAAAATTCTAAATTTTACACACATTCTTTTCACACCTAGTACGATTAAAATTATTAGTGTTACTTCTTTCTTGATCTAGGGAAGTATTTGACACAAGAGCATGATTTATATTCATTCACTTGAAATCAGTCATTCACACATCCTAGACTGTTTCAAATTGTGCAGTTTATGGTACTTTGATTTCATTCACTGAAAATCACTATTGTCCTTGGGGAAAAAATAGGATATAATCATGAAACTTAAGTGTGAGGACGCAGGGGCTATTTATTAGGTTAGTATGGAATGTCCCGTTTCCTTAAGTACTAAGTTTGACAGTTGATATCTCTGACATTTCGATTTGACACTTCTTTTTAATTTTTACCATTACGGTGAAGGTGCGTCCTCATTCTTTCAAATGCACATTTTGGCTTGTGATTATCTTTCAAATTTTTTTAGAGAAACTTTTGTGAAACCATGGATAAGTAAAAAATTCATGTTATTTTTGAATATGAGTTCCGTTGTGGAACCAATGCAGCACAGACAGTTCCAAATATCAAGGAAGCATTTGGCAAGGATGTGGCTAATGAATGTAGAGTACATAGATGGTTAGAGAAGTTCGGTTCTGGTGACTTTAATCTTGAAAATGAGACCAAAGTGGATAATGATGAGCTGAAAGCTGTAGTAGAAGTGAACCCATCTCAAGGCTGCTTTACACACCTTCCCAATCATACTGTGCACTCTCACTGCCACAGGACAGAGATGAGGAATCCACTGGAAGCAGGTAAATTTGGTATATTTTACAGAGCATGCAAATTGCAGATCTAAGTTATTCAGTACTAATTGGAACATCCAGAACTATAAGAATCCAGTTGATGGCTTGATTTATAATCTGACTCAGGGACTGCAGATAATGGCAGATAAAGACATAAATTTTTCTGTAGTATCTCAGCCTTCATCATGGACCTTAAATTTATGAGAGTCATAGGAGATGCAGAGAACAATGAAGAACCAAACAGAAGAAAAACCGGAGGAGATAATGATCTTTTATCATTTCCATAACCACCCTATTTTTTTCTTTCCTTTGTACTGAGGTATGATTTCACATACAGTAAAATTCATCATTTTGATAAATGTGTAGTCATATAACCACCAACACAAACAAGATATAGAACATTTTCATCACCCCAAAATATTCCCTTCTTCCCCTTTGCAGTCAATCCCTTTTCCCTACTTCCAGAACAATGGTAACTACTTATCTGATTTATGTCCCTATAGCTTTGCTTTTGCCAGAATGTCTTTACAAATGGAATCGTATACTTTGCAGCCTTTTGTATCTGGTTTCTTTCACTTAGCATAAATATTATGATATTTAACCATTTTGTTGCACATATCAGTAGTCCCTTCCTTGTTATTGTACAGATATACCAAAATTTGCTTATCCATTCATTAGTTGATGAACATGTCAGTTGTTTCCAGGTTTTGATGATTATAAATAAAGCTGATACAAACATCCACATGTAAGTATTTTTGTAAGCATATGTTTTCATTTCTCTTAAGAAAATACCTAGGTATGGAATACCTAGGTCTTAGTGTAAAAGTATATTCAATTGTTTCAAAAACTGCTGTCCAAAGTGGCTATTCCATTTGGCATTCCTCCAGCAAAGTATTACAGTCCCAATTGCTCTAAATCATTGTAAGCACTTGATATTGCCAGTCTTTTTAAATTTAGCCATTCTGAAAATTGTTTACACGTGAAGAAACTGAGAAGCAAAGTAGTTAAATAACTTCCCAAACATCACTCAACAACTATGAAGCAATTCTAGGACTCAAACCCATGTTTGACTCCAAAGCCCATGTTTATTTTAACCACATCCTTAGAAATTACTAAAGTAGGACCAGTACAAGATTTTCTGTAACATCTGGGTAATGGCTCCACCAATACTTCAATGAAGAAGAATTAATGGTGTTACAGATCTATACTGAGTTTGTATCTATATATCTATATCTCGACATACAAATATATGTTTTCATTATTTAACAGCTTAGTCCATTCATTTAGATAGGATAAGTACTTTTTAATCCATGTTTTTATTTTCTTTTAACATCCTCAACTTCATAAGAAATCTAGCAAATACTGGTTAAGGAAAGATACCTGGAGACTCTAACTCAAATTTCCAGTCAAGATTTAGGTAAGGCAGTTTATCAGAAAGAACAGGGCCAAAATGTAGCTTACACATACTTTTTTCATGGGCTTATATGATCCACAATCTCAGTTTTAGGTATTAACATATTGGTGATTTTATGATATCAAGTTACCTAAGTGAAAAAGTTGTCTTGACATGCTATACATCCAAGTTTGTGGGCACTTGTCAGGAGACCAGGTAGAATAAACGAACCACCCAAACAAAAACAATAGAAAGACCAATCAGGAGAATTAATGTTTAAGTAAGCAAGAGGACAACATTAGATCTAAAGACTGAAAAGGAAGTCAGGAAGATTACATTGGTAATAAAAGGTCTGACCCACAGTAAGACGGTATTTTCCAACCATATATATTAAAGGTTTGGCTGTGTCTACTAGGAAGTCTAACATCTGGTATGTTGCTCAAGAAGTTAAAAATTAAAGACCTTTTCTCAAGTTTTCTCAAAGGTCAAGAAAATATTCCACCCTTAATCAATGGACTATGTTGTGGCACCACATAGCTGTACGGTTAAATGCATAAACTTTAGAGGAAAACAGATCTAGGTTCCAATGTCATCTCTACATATTCTAGCTGTGTTACTTTTTATCAGTTACTTAAACTCTCTGAGCCTGTTTTCTCATCTTCAAAATAAGGATGAGAATAGTACGTACATCTCATTAAGTCTTTGTGACTATTAAATGAAATAATATATGTGAAACATCCCAGTGACGCTAGTATCAAAATATTTTTGAAGATGTTAAAAACCAAAAATTTGAGTGCTCTTTGAATCTTCTGTTCCAAAATGCAGTATGAATTTCATCTATCCTTTTTAATAATATAAACAATTTTTCATCATTTAATGAAAAGTATATTTGTTTTTATGAAATATGCGGAAGACTCTAAACTCAGACTTCATCTACTGGTTGGTTTAAATATAAGACTTGGGCTCCATGGCTTATGTCTGTGGTCCCAGCTACTTGGGAGGCTGGGGCAGGAGGATGGCTTGAGCCCAGGAGTCGGAAGCCAGCCTGGGCAACATAGTGAGACCCCATTTCTAAAAAAATAAATAAATAAGACTTCATAATTTGAATATTTGGTACTCAGATTACCTCAAATGTTTTCTTTGACTTGTCACTGTTCAATTTTTTGTATATGTAATTTAGAGTAAATTTAATGCTGACCAATTCACATCAGAATAGACATCAAAAATACAATGGTGGTAGGGGAGAGAATTTATAGTTCATAAATAATCCTGACAGTAAAAATTATATCAAAATATATTAAAGTTTTAAAACAGAAATCTACCCCGAGCCTTCAGAAGTTCTGAGGTCATTATTTTTAAAGGACCCACTTATACTTATCAGCATGATCAAAGGAAAGAAAATCTTATACTTAATGAAATTATCAGGAGATTCAATTAATCCTAAATTCAAAAGACAGCAAGATTCTTACCTCTCAAGCTCTCCAGGGCAAAACAAATGAAGAGAACTCTCTATAAATGTACCTACTGATGGAGGGAATAAGATTCTGCTTCCTCATAGATTCATGTTTCACAGTTTCCCAAAACCTCAACATTTCACCCACAAATTAGAGATTCAGACTATAAATTATTTAGTTACATTTCCTTTAAATATAACTTAAAATCAAAGATTTAGTAGATAGATGAGTTCAGTACACTATATACAACAGAGATATAATAGTACATAGCGATTGTATGTCCATTTATGTTTAGATTGCACGGATTTACATCTATCTTCCAAAAGGGTTCAAGCTAAAATTGGAAAATTCTATACTAAGTCTCACATAAGCTGTAAAGGCAATTGGTCTCATGTGAAGGAGTCCAATATTAGTCATGTCATCCCTTTATCACTGTTTGTGCAGTGCTAAAGGCTACTACAGAAGGCTATGTGTTCTGTACAAAGGATTTTATTTATCTCTAATGGTATTCTGTTACCATGTGTAATCTCATACTACAACCCAAATCACTGGAACATCAAATAAAATGAATGATAGTTCAGAGTTTCCTGCAGGAATTAAAAAATTTGGTAAAATTATAACACATGAAACAACTAATTCAAAGGGTTGAGGAGACTTTAAAGATTATTATAAATTGTGTTTTTGTTCTTAAAGGAAAAAATCTTTTTTTAATGCCAGTGTTGCTAATGTAGAGATTTCAATCTCTAATTGAATGCAACTGAAATCAAACCTTAGTTATATACACTTATGGAAAGAAAAAGAGCTTCATGTGATTAAAACCAATATGCAACTCAACACAAACAGTATCATAATTCAGAACATGGACTGATATCCCCAAACAGTAGCCAAGAAAAAATTAGTATTTTTAGCTTTAAAGAATAATTTATTCAGCTATATCAACATCATAGATAGTACCACTGTTAATACATATATCCATTAAAAAATGTTTAAAAAATAAACTAAAACAACATGGATTTGTATATGCTATGACTGACTTGGTCTTAGCCCAGTAAAAATATATATCCACTCAGATTTGTCTTCATGAAAGTAAACACAATAGCGTTGTATATTTGAATGTCCTTGGAAACTATTCACCACGGTAGATTAATGCATGAACTATCTCTGACCAATTATAAAACATCTATTTGATGTAATACTGCCATTTCGAGACATTTGTGTATAAGCCTTTGAAGCATGACATTCACTGAATGTTTATTTCACCTGATTCTTGGAAAGGTTGAATGCGTCAATTTTCCAGCTCTCCCTTTCAGTGGTTTTTACTTCAGTGTTGTGACAGATTACAGTTTCCTTAGAAAACACCAAAGACATTCCATCTTTCTCTCTCGCTGCATTTATTCTCTCCATCAGTCTCACTGGAAAGATCTTGCTCTGTTTCATGCTACTCACACATTTTTAAGAGTTCCTTACAAAGGAGGAAATGTGCACTCTTTCTAATTGCTTATATCATATAAAAATAAATTTCCCTTACGTATTTGCAAAAAACTGTAAATGCTCAACTTACATACAAAAATCTCGTAGGCAACAGCTTAAGTATAATTTCTCTTTCAAAGGATAAAAGTTCCATATTCATTAAAATCAATTTCTTAAGCTGTCTGAATTGCTTTGGAGATAGCCTAAGAAATGGTTGAAGCCCAAATCTGTTTAAATGCCCAACAAGCCAGACCATAAAGAATATTTCCCTCTCCACCTTCTTTTAAAAATTATTTTTAGAAAAGTATAATAGCAGGTCTTACCCTATAGTAATAACGGTAAAAAAAAAAATTACAAAAAATGTGAATGAAAATGAACATACCCTCTTCAGTATAAGGTAAACAGGAGGAAGCAAGGGGAAAGAGTATTCCAAATATTCGAGCAAAAGCTAGTCATATTTTACATCTTCACATGTTTGAAACTGTGGATATAATTACGTTAGGACACTTACTAAAGCTGCCTTCTTAGTGCTATAACCAGTCAAACTTATAATAAAATGTTAACTTCCACAAGAAAAATGTATTGGTTTATTTTCCGAAGCTAAGTAATACAGTTAAAATTCTATCACGCACTCCACAGGACGTCCAATTTCTTTCAGTTTAGTGGAATTTTGTTAAAATGAACTTACTCCAAGAAATCACATGCCTAATGTGTAAGCCCTGGAAATTAAACATAGCTGACCCTGAGTTTAACTGTCATGAATAAGGTAAGTAAGAAGTTACTTGAATGTAATGAAGAAAACAGAGAGACATTAGCACATACTACCCGCACATATCCTTTTTCCTAAGCCAATTTGCATGTTAGACTGTCTGATGCTGGTGGGCAGCAGAGAAATTAAATGAATTTTCTTTCACGGTAACAAGGGTAAGGAGAGTTGAAGGGTAATTGCTATTTGATGACAGAACAACAGAAATGTAACAGTCCTTCTCACCTACCAGGTTGCAGCACCAAAAATATACAATTAAAGACTCATTACAGAGCATGATAGCTACGTAGACAAAGATCAAAGAAATTTAATGTTCATAGATATTTTTAGCACAATATAACTGCAACCAAATCTAAAAATAATCATTTTCTTGGGTCTTCATTGTGGATATCCAAAAAATTTTAGCAAGTCCAATTGTTTTTTGTCTCAGAATGTGATGTGCAACGGTAATTGTTTGAGTCTTCTCTGGTTTATTTTTATATTAATATTTTAAAATCCTTTCCCCCTAAAACCGAGAAAGATATTGTGGAGATTGTGGGTTCATCTGTGTGCACATACATGCATTCTTAACCACAGTTAATTATTTAGTTTTTTTTCCACTTATCATATGTTTTTAATTCGCAAATTAAAACTATACATTTACGGTGTATATAATGTTTTGACATATGTATACATTGGGAAATGGCTAAATCAAGCTAATTAACATATGCCTTACCTCATATACTTATTTTTTTATTGTTGTGAGAACACTTAAAATCTACTCTTAGCAATTTTCAAGTATGCAACATACTGTTATTAACTGTTACCACCACAATGTACATTGTATTTCTTGAACTTATTCCTCCCGCTAACTGAAATTTTGCATCCTTTGACCAATACAAATATCTTAATATAACCATCTTTAATAAAATTTCTCAAAACATAATCACTGAACAATGAATATTCAAAATCCTTAATAACCCCACATTAAACAATCTGGAAATGTATAATGTCTTAATTGCTGAAATAACTTTTCCCTCCTTCAATGGAACAAGGCCTTTCTTTTCAACTGAAATAGTTAAAAGTCAAAACAACTAACAATTTAAATTAACAACATGGATTTTTCTTCATGTACAAACCTCCGTGAAAGAACACACACTGATAAGAGTAGCTTTACTGGTTGTAAAATCAAATAAATTACTTCATTTTACAGATGAAGAAACTAAAGAAGTTTAGTGACTTGTCTTAGGACATAGAGCTTCTTAACAGCAAAACCATGATTAGAACACAGCACTCCTCAATTCTTACATATCTTCCATTACACTATATTATGAACAACTAACATAAAAACCATCAATTAGTGGCTACAAGTTTAGTTATTTTCCTTTTATGAATAAATATTAGATAAAAGTTAAAATATATAAAAAATATCACCAATGGATATATTTAGAAATGAGAGCAACAGCAGTGAAGTATATGTTTCTGTCTTTTTATAATAATTATTCATTTGGGTTCCATCATCAAGGCAAGGGAAATTTTAGATAATAAAAACTTTGGAGATGTCCAAAAAATATACTTTTTTTCTGTTTTCCATGTACCAATGAAAAAAATATTTGCTTGTTCAGCATAGATAGCACAGCCCTATCATACTGCAATTCATTACTATGGGATGTAGACGTATCAATGAAAGGCAGATCTATAAATATTCGCTTCAAAAAAATGTAGTAATCGGACGGGCGCGGTGGCGCACGCCTGTAATACTAGCTCTCTGGGAGGCCGAGACGGGCGGATTGTTTGAGCTCAGGAGTTCGAAACCAGCCTGAGCAAGAGCGAGACCCCCGTCTCTACTAAAAATAGAAAGAAATTAATTGGACAACTAAAAATATATAGAAAAAAATTAGCCGGGCATGGTGGCGCATGCCTGTAGTCCCAGTTACTCGGAAGGCTGAGGCAGGAGGATCGCTTGAGCCCAGGAGTTTGAGGTTGCTGTGAGCTAGGCTGATGCCACGGCACTCACTCTAGCCCGGGCAAAAGAGTGAGACTCTGTCTCAAAAAAAAAAAAAAAAATGTAGTAATTATTAGTTGACATTTGGCCTGACATAAAATACTATACAGGTATTAGGAAGCATCTGGAAAAAAATAAAGCTACTTGTCTTTAAATTGGTAATAACAGTCCTCGGTTAGCCCTACTTTCTTCTTTACTCAATATGAATGATGTGGTCAGCCATTTTCAGGTTGCTTCCTACAGACTTCCTTGACTTCATTATCCCTTTGTGCATTGCCTTGTTCACTTTGCACTGAATTTTCAATAAACCCAGTGACCTTGTTTTGCCAGACCAGTCAAGTTCCTCTATCAATTCATGTCTCCAAATGGAGTGAAACCTGAACTAAGGTGTTAGCAATGGAAATGTAAAGGCTACGTAAGAGATACCACAAGTGAAAAAATGGGCAAATGTGATGAACAAAGAGTGTCAAAGATGACTTCAAATCATACACGAAAGGATTAGAGCCAAAACCTTGAACAGAGAGATGAACCCTCTAAGACAAAGAATATACTGAGGATTATTTTTAAAAAAATAGTTAAATACTACTATGTGATCTCACATCTGTTGTGAGCTCACAGATTAAAAAACCTAGCATCATGCTGATATATACCTGCACAGTATGTGTCCAGCATGGTGCTTATATATCTCCATAGCACTATTTGATAATTCATATTTATCTAGCATCCTTCATAGTAATGTTTCAGAAATTTCATCACATATTTGAAAAATCAATCTGTATATGCAATCTGTTCTTGCTTCTCAAAATGAACTCCTCTATAGCTATCTGTTCTTAACTTGTATTACTTCAATTTTCCAAGCTGATTTGAAAAAGCTGGGAAATGCAGTAAGGTGAATACTTGAATCAAACTATGGTCATCAGAAAATTAAGACATGTGATTTCAACATGTAAATAATTATAATCAGTAAACAATACAAAATAGCAGAAACAAAAATTAATGAAAAGCCCACATAATAACATCTCATCACAGCACATCCTGTATTCTATTCCCAGGAGAAAGTAATGATGAGCAAATAAACTGACAGAGAAGTTTTTTAAGGTACAAAGTATGTCACAAGGTCAGAGAATACCCCCAGCTCAATGTCTCATACCACTTACATTTAAAGTATTATGCCATTTTAATCAATGCTCGTAATGCTAGCCTCAAAGGCAGTACAAAATTCTTAAGCATTTTCTACATCAAAGAAAAATTCATTAATGCTTAATACAGTTTTAGTGCTGGATCCATTTCAGGGTATTCTTATTCTTTGACAAATATTAATTCACACATGGAAATTTATGATAACTCAATTTTTAAAAAAATCTGTTTAACTACAGCACTCCAGTCTTCAATACATTTTGATGAATGAATGCTGAATGCACCAATTTAAGAAATGATCTCCAGGAAACTCTCTTGGGAAGGATGGTACCACACAGAAAATCTAGAGCAGTACCCAGTACTCGGGCAGTATTCTCCAAAAGAGGTAGAATTGGAGTTGTTCTGCATATTTTCAATAATACTGAACACTGCAGGACAGACCTAACAAATAGGACGGGGTAGATTCTGGGTGTCCGAAGGCTTGAGATTTATAGTCATATGGGAGGCCAATAAACTATGTCATCGGAAGCTGATTTAGTCTTTTAAAGTACACTATAACATTATGCTGTCTTCTATATTCTGCCTTCATAGATTCTATCTCAACAGAAGATTTTCAGGTTTAAACTGCCTGATGTGAGAGGCTATACAATTATGGCTTTGCTGACCAGGTGGGAAATCTCCCCAAATTAGCTGTCCATTACCTACCACCAGTCGAACAGCTGGGGTCATAGAGCAAATACTGTTATCTAGTGCACATGGATCTTCTTTCAATCAACCACACACAATACCTGCACTCCGGGTGCTAGCTGGCATCTTAATTGTGAATTGTCAGCTATCCAGCTTCTATCAAAAGTCCAGCTGAGATGATAGATACTCCAAGGGGAGAACCTCAAGCACATTTCTCAAGTACACCTTGGTAGCAGGTTACATTACTGGAAAGCTACATACCAGTATTATTACTCCTGGTCTTTGCAGAAACATCGTAACCTTGATTTTTTTTAAATCATGGCCCTATGCAGGAAATGGGCGTTCATAGAAATCCTCTGTACTTTACAGAAAACTATCAAGGACTCGCTCTACTGTGTTGTTCAACATCTCTCATTTAAAGAACCACAAAATAAAATCCTCTGAGTGCCAAATCAGGAAGAATGTCCTTCCTGAAAAAACAGATGCACTGTCATTCATCAGTTAACAGCTATGTCTCTTGATACTTTTGCTTACCCGCCACCCCACCCCTTGCGTACAAGGAAACTTGGAACTACACAAGTCATTAGCTGGTCTTGTCCTAGGCTTTTTGAAAAGTACCACCTTCCCACTTGCATTTTTACCCTCATCTTAATGGTAATGGGATATCTACATCTCTTATTATAGCTACAACTGCTTTAGTAATAGTCCTACAATAATAAAAGAAGTATATTAAAACTCTAGTAAGTGCTCAAGACATTTATTTATGTAACTCAAAATAAAAATATTTCAAATGACACATATTTATAAGGATTTCTTCCCAAAATTAATTTTAAATATATAGACAATGCAATAAAATGTATATAAAATGTTTTAAAATGGAAGGAAGTTAGCCTTCTCTTAAGAAATCCATGGAATTAGTGGGTCTAGACTCTGCTGCTAGATTTTATATACCTTTATAACTATATATCCAGCTATACATTTCTAATTATTTTAGATGATTATTATATAAAAATTGGCTTTCTAATTTAAAACCCATCTTTTAAATGAGAAAATGCATTGCCTTGGTGGAGCTTACATATGTCATGTAGTAATAAAATAAATGTCAACACAAGAGCCACTATTTATCTTAATGCCTGTAATAATTTCTCCGACTAAAACAATACTTCAAAAACCTGGGTCACTATTTGCTGTGCCTAATTCTTTTTAAATAGAATATAGGACACATAGATCTAGTTTGCTACTATTATGAGATATAGCATTGGATATGCCTTAAGTCAAAATTTTGTTTTGAAGCTAATAATAGATGATTAAAAATTCCAGGTCACTTAATATTTATGGTACCAACTTATTCACATAAGCTTAGATATAGCTGATATTAATTCAAATTGTTGACCATAATTTTAACAGAAGGCATATAAATTGACATAATTGTAGTGAATTTACTATTTTCTCTTCTATGTATAAACGTACTATTCTATTTAATAAAATGATTTATGCATTTGAAAGTTAAAGCAAACAAATTCAAACTATCAATATTAAAAAACCTGCTTTAGTAACACTGCTCATAATGCTGCTTTATGAGATGTGCTCACAATTTTAAATCCTGTTCACATATCTACATTGTAAAAAAATTGTCCTTATTATTCCATTCTTCATAGATAGTCCCCTGCAAAATGCTCTAAGAGTATTGATCTGCACCTACCTTTATATTAACTTTCTAAGTAGTGCTGGCTGCTTTGCCAAGCTTTTAATAAGTTTAATACAGGCTGTTTAAATAGTTATTAACAGCCATAATTCAGAAAGTGCTTTCTATTCCTAATTTGTATTGCTGTCGAGATGCAGCTATTTTCGTTATGATGATTATGTTAAAATGTATAGTAATACACTAGAAAAATGTTTAAATCTAAAGTGAAATAAGAGAGCATCAAGTAAAAGCAAACATTCCAGAGTAATACAAATAAGTGCACATTTATAAACTCTAAAAGATATTTTATCTGTTTTCACCTGCCTGGAAACATTGACTGAGGAAGTTATTATCACAGAAAGTGAACAGAGACACTTTGCCTTGAGTTTGGCAGATAACTAGATCCCAAGCAAATAGTTTCCTAGTGGGATAAAATACCCCTAAAACTGTGAGGCAATTTAAGCAACAACTCTGAAAAGAATTCTACACCATCACAACTCTGTGATACTATTCTTCAAAGCAATATTTTCTATTTTTGTCATGTGCTAAGAAACCTTAGTGACAATGATTTATTGCTGCACATTTCTTTGGATCTTCATAAAATGTATTGTCAAATACCTATACATCTTGTAATGGGTTGGCTGGGAATAAAATTGTTCAAACTCATTGGTCATTTCTCAGCAGGCACTGCTTTCTTTCATAAACTTTAGAAAAGGAATAGAAACAAAAATCTGTAAATAACGTAATCCTCATTCTAAATCACACACACACCATGGTATGTGCAAAGTCTAATGCAATTTGTGATGGCAAGATTGGGATTTAATTTAAAAACACATGGATATTCAGGGTGTTAAACAGAGTTGCAAACATTCGATTCTGTTAATTCATCATGGACTGTAAAAAAGACTATTGTGTAAAGCATGCTATGTTGTCTGTAGCTTATGAATATAATTCAAATCAAACTAATAGGTTTCATTCCTATGTGGAGGAAGTTAACGTCATTCTTTTTCTGATTACATCTAAAAATGCATGGCCACAAAATAGTGCCAGATTAACACAAATTCATTTTCACTGCTGGAAAAGCATAGGTTGTTACTGATGGTGGGTCAATACCCACATCAAATCATACATCATTGTATATAAAAATCACACATTACTAGCCATCATGAAACAAATAAGAGGGCAAGAGGGTCTCTTCCCCAGAGAAGACTAAAACCTAAATGAGAAAGGCAGACATACATACATGAAACTATTATAGAGCATAACCAGATACAGGTAAATGTATACAGTAAAAAATCAATGTTGAGGGAAGGTATAGTAAGGGAGCAATTTGGGATATGACCAGTTAATGATGGTTTATAAAAGGCATTTTTAAATATTTGCCCTCAGCAGAAAATAATAAAATGAAATGACTTTCTTAGTGCCTTTATCATCTGAGTGATTAAATACCATATGAATTTGAAATTCATGACTCTCATTTAATATTCTGAAATGACCGTGCTTTGAGAATGTTTAGTAAGGCTATTAGTATGTATATGTATGTGGGTGCACTTATCTATTTTGTATTTTACTGGGGTAAGAACAAAAAGACCATTTTTTTAGAAACCAGTTATAACTGTGGTAAGGAGGAAAATTGGCCATGAAAAGACAAATGTCCAGGTTCTAATGAACAGCAAGTTTGAAAAACAGTAATGTAACAGAGTTTTAGAAACTTCTTTCTTCAAAATTAAAAGAAATTATAAATATTTGGGGTTGGGTAAGTATATTTATAAATACAAGAAAATAATGGAATGTTAGGAAATCTTCTAGCCTTATGGAAGAACATTTTTCTCGCTCTCCAAAATAATTTCTAAAACACTAATCTTCCAGTTCCAATAGCAAAGGTAATAGGATTGAAACTAAGCAAAACAGAATATAAAACACAGAGGTTTAGAACTGGAAGGCTTCAGTCTCACTTATATCATTTACGTATGAAGAAACTGAGACCCAAAGAGGTCCACTGACTGAACGAAGATCACTACAGAGAGTGAGTGATCAAGAACTAGAAATTAGATCTCATAACTCGCATTGCAGTGTGACTTTATCATAACAGAATTTAGTACTACAGAAAATTTTGCTTTATAAAGGTAACAGGGCCAACAAAATTTCATTTCATTAATGATGATAATCCTACATAATTTTATTTTTCAGACATTGTATAATATTAATAGTTATGTGTTCCCTAGACAGAATTTAGCTTATTTGTGCTATTTCAATGATTTTACGGATAATTTTACTTTGCATAATTGTAGTAGGTTGAATAGTATCTGCCCAGAACCTCAGAATATGACCTTATTTGGAAATAGGGTCTTTGTAGATATAATTAAGGCAAGGTTCAAGATAACATTATACAGTACTGGATTAGGATGGGTCCTAAATCCAACTAGAATGTCCTTATAAGAGATGGAAGGACACAGAGACATAGAGAAGGCCAAATGACTACAGAGGGAGAGATCAGAATCACGCTGCCACAAGCCAATGAATGCCAGAAGCTGGAAGAGGCAGGGAAAAATCCTTCCCTAGAGCCTTTGGAGGGAGCTCTCCGATATCATCTTAATTTCGGACTTCTGACTGCCTGAACTGTGAGAGAATAAATTCTTGTTGTTTTCAGCCACCCAGTTTGTGGTAATTGTTATGCAAACCCTAGGAAACTAAAACAATAATATTCCATGATTCCTGTTTTATTTCAGGATTTTCAGGAATTCTTTTACTATACTACGCATTAGAAGTGATTTATCCAGCTATAGCCCATTTTTCTCTATTTTCTGTGTAACTTCCTTCTTATATAAATTATTCTCATTCTTGGATTTATCCTTGTATTGGTTTCCTCCAATTATGATTTTTTATTATTGTTTCATTGCTTTCATTTACTTATTTGTTTCTCTCCAGTAGAAAGGCTAATTAGTTGTTTGCTATGTTGGTTTGGTTGCTTATTTGTTGGTTTCTATGAGGGTCAAGGCTTTTTAAAATAGAAGGTGGTTAGAGAGCAAAATTTTATGGCTAATGGTGGGTTTAAATCTGGTAGAAACAGAAGGTGTAGTTTATACTATGGAACGGTTATAGCCATTTCCAAGGAATCAAAGGGTTTTTGTAAATAAAAAAATATTTGGAAACTCTGTATTAGTAAAATTAAATAAATTCCTGCAAATTTCTAAAAGCTTTTTTTAACACTAATATTCACAAGTTCTCAAGAAGGGAGCGGCAGGAGGTGACAGGAGTGAGCATCAAGGGTATTTACAGCAGCTCCCCCCCCATCACCTCCTGAGCTCCACCTCTCGCTCTTCCCCCACAGCCCCATGGAAAAATCATCTTCCATGAAACCAGTCTTTGGTGCCAAAAAGGTTGGGGATTGCTAGCGGTCCTAAAATATTTCTCTTAGCACAACAATTCTGAGGAAGATATATGCCCCACATTACCCCTTCTTCAGTATGATTTTCCCCAGGACAGATAACCTTTCTCAATGGTGTTTCAGAATTTTTTTAGGATTATGCAGACTTGAATTTCCAAAAATCTCATAATTTAAATCATAGGTTTACATGATGCTCTATCCATTTGTGTTTTTCGAGAATGCCATTTACAATTTCTTTGCTTTCCAGGGGAAGAAGAGTTTATGCCTCACAAACCTTAAGCAATAATTGGTATTAAGTTTTTATAAGGGCTGGCAAAGAGAGGCCATTTTCTGATAGTTTCCCTGACAGTATTGATTACTGGCAATGGTCCATTTAGGGTATTTCATGTTTTTTGCACCCTGTTTTCATAATCCAATTAAGACAAATGATGTTCTTCTCTTCTACCTGATTAAATATGTATATAATATTCATACATATAATATGTAATATAATGGATATAATATACTCATTCAAAAACAGGTATGTATTTTTTCTTTCCTCTAAAGTAAAAAAACTAGCACATTGAAAGATAACATCTTTAGTCTCTGTGTAACTGAAGTCTTACTTTAATGGTCAATTATTTAAAGGTCTCACATAATATAATGTACACTAAAATGTATTATTACAACTATGATATAACATGTTAGTATTATATAGAGAAAAGAAAAAATTTATGCTGGATAATTAAAACTGATAATTCTCAAGGACATAAAACGAAAGCTTTTTTTCTTCTCTTTTGAGACAGAGTCTCACTCTGTCACCCAGGCTAGAGTGCAATAGCATTATCATAGCTCACTGAAACCTCAGAGTCCTGGGCTCAAGCAATCCTCCATCCTCCTGCCTCAGCCTCCCAAGTAGCTGGGACTACAGGTGTGTGCCACAATGCCCAGCTAATTTTTTCTATTTTTTTTAGTAGAGACAGGACCTTGTTCTTGCTCAGAGCTGGTCTCAAACTCCTGAGCTCAAGCAATGCTCCCACCTCAGCCTCCCAGAGTGCTAGGATTACAGGCATGAGCCATCTGGCCCAGCTACCTTTTTCAAATACACATAAGAAAAAAAAAATCACACAGGAAAGATTCTGCAAAACCATTTTAATTCAACATTAGAATCAATTTCCACATAACTTAGTGCTTCATATTCCTATGACTTTTTGTTTGCCTAAGCTCTAAAAGAAATATCCTGTTATACATAAAACAGAGTGTGTTACTAAATATACCAGCCTCAATTCACCACCACATCAAACTTACAGAAAGTCTGGCATCGAGGTACCATGCAACTACAATAAATTGTAATTTAATCCAAATATCATATCATATTTGAAATAATCATTCAACTTTACCATATTTTAAGAAAAGTACTCAAAGATGACCCTGCAAAAATGAGGTATTTATTTAAACACAGTGTGATCTTAATTTTAAGAAAACATAAACCTGTGGTAATAAGAGGAAATCATACAAGAAGTGCTTGAATTGAGCATTTGAATTTGTAAATTACTATCTTTAGCACATTTGAATTAATCAATTACTATATTTAGCAAGAGATAACAATATGACTATACTAAGCTAAATCCAAACATGGAAGATAAGTCTAATGTTAAAACAAGTAACATTTTTTTTTTCTGTTTTTGTCTCTTAGCTGGCTCCCTGACTGCAACTAGTTTCTCCTAATATGTAGGTATTTCAGAAAAAGAAGCCCCTATACTTCTTTAAAAAGAAGTTAAATAATAAATTTCGACTTTTTCTGTAGCCTTTCTCCCCCAAAATCATCCATCCTAGAGTGTTTCCATTATTTTGATGGTAAGTGCTATAGAGTCCAGTCAATTTGTCCATTGCCATCTCCCTCTGAGCTTCAAATACAGTTAGAAAAACAGAACAGTTCAAAGCAGTTGGAAAAGCAGCGAGTTGCCAAAGGATGCCAGTTGAGACTTTTTGTTGAAAAGTCCTACTTCCTAAAAGTCAACAGGTCAAAATTACTCACAGCTGGAGGCAAGGGCCTTCAGAAAATGAAAGGATGCTTTTGCTTCCTCAATCAGTGGCTTTAAAGTGCTCCTGATCCACAGTGGAATAGATGTGGCCCTCAATGGTCAAATAATTAATCGCTTCCTTGATGGCTTTGATGTTCAGGCTGCTGAGCTGGGTCTGGAGCTCTTGGATGCTCTTCCCTTCCTGTTGAGGACACTCGTGAATCAAATGTAGCACTTTCTTCCGGATGAGGCGGAGGCAACTCTCGTGAGAATCCCTGACGTCATCTATTTGTGATGGGGCCAAAGGCACACTTTCCCCAGCGGTCTCCTGACGGGCTTTATCCAGCATCATATGAGCATTGACCGTTTCCAGGATATGTACGGTGAACTCATTCATGTCCTCCAGGACACGGATTTTCAATATCTCGAGACTCTTTGCTCCCATGGAATATTTAAGGAAGCCAAACACTTTAGCATATACTCCGACTGGTAGCGGAGTCGTCTGCCTGGTTTTAACTCTGCCAAGCCAATGCCGGGCCTCGATTGGCTTCGAGGTCATATCATCGATTTTGTAAAGAATGCTGTTTCGAGCCTTCTCTGCCCGTCTGATTATCCCCACAATGGAGACCTGGGAAAGTACAACTCCCCTAATCTTGAACACATTGCCAACCAGAGTAGAGGTGAGCAGCTGGTTTACACAACAAGGTATAATTTCCTGGATTCGGGCCCCGAGTCTGGGGGATTTAGGAGCCAGAGCTACACTTCCCTCAGACGGTTGGTCACTGCCTCCACTAGCTCCACCCTGAGCAGACATGCTGCCATAGCTTCCAAACCCACTCTTACTCATCTTACGGATAGCTGAGGCACAGAAGGAGGTGGCGTTCGGCTCTCGTCAGGGAGCTCCACAGACTGGCTTTGAGCTCGACTGCCGGCTACCACGGAATGCTCGCGCGCTTGATGACGCAACCAGCTTCACGCTACCAGTGTAGCCAATCAGCTACCAGACTGCAACTGCCTCCAGCCAATCAGGGCCTGCGAGACTCTCGCCTGATCCCGGAAGTCTCTGGGGGTGTGCCAGTGGTTGCTACATTTTTAAAAGCCCCACGAGTAATTTCGAGCGTTTCCCGCCACGTTTATAAAAATGCATTTTTACTAGTCCGACCCCCTTCATTTCTGAATGCTGCAACTTCTCAAGTTTGAGAGGAATAAAATCATGGAGCCAATATACTTAATTTGTTTCAGAAATAAATATATAATAATTATCTGAGTACACAAATAGATTTCCAGGTAAATGTGGTTATTTAACTTTTGGCTCTATGTTTTATATGATCAAAGAGGTATTAAATAATAATGTTTGTATTCTTAAAATTGCACATTATTAGAGATCCAATTAACTATATTTTTAAATGTTTACAACTTCACAGACATTGCTGTTTTATTAACTAATATCAGACTTCTGACATAATGAGGTTAAAATAACATAATTGATTATATTTACAAACAATTATATATATTACAAATTGCATGAATCACACCAAAATGATAAGAGCCACCTACCTGACAGGATTGCTGGTTAAAGAAACCCTCAGGGATTCTAGGCAGTTAAGAAGTTTCTCATCTGAAATACCAGATCGTAATTCATGAACATATTCTTGTGAAGACAGGGTGCACTCATGTTTGCTGTTTTTCAGCCCACCCTGTAAAATAAAAAAAATAGCATTTTAGACAAACAACTTTTTTTTAGAAAAAAGTTTCAAAGTAAAATAATACATAGAATATATAAATATTTTAGTATATAAAAATGTGTGCAGAGTCCTAGGCACTTAAAAATTCTTGATCACAGAACTGACATGGTAAAATTGTGTTGTGTATATCTCAACATTCTCCTCACCTTCATTTAGAAGAAAATTACACTGCTGCTGCTCATGACCTGAATAGAATATGAACTTGAATTGCACAAAGTGTCATTGACAGGGGTGCTTAAATTTGCAGTCCAGGCATTAGGATTAACATTAGCTGGTCTTCCTTAACTCACAGGATGGGTATTTAAAAATCATCTTATTAATTTTCCTCATTAAGATATTTATATTCAATTCCACAAAATACAGCAAAGAAAATTTAATATAAAACATTAAACCTAACCCAAATCTATTGAAAGATATCAGAGTATCAATCTATCTTTAAAAACAAGTGAAAATGGTTATTGAAATGTAAAACAACAGTCTCCCATTAGCATGTTAATTAATAAAATCAGTCTAAAGCATTCACCAATTCTCAACTATTCCTTCCTATTACTCCCATGCTGTAGATTAATCTTAAAATGTCATTAAATACATTTATCTGATAGCCACTAGTTTTTAGCTTAATTTCCAATATATATGGATTATTTCTAGAACTCATTGTCTCATCACAGCTCCTTAGCTTCATCAACCTTGCAATAACTATATAAGTAGTTCACGGAAAAGGCTGAGAGGAAAACACTGTCAACACATTCGCTGTACTAATAACTCATACTTTCACATTCTAGACATACCTAATCATAACTAACCCTTTCCTATACTATAAATGTATCCCCCTGAATTAAGACTAGCATGATTCATACCAAAATTATTGAAAGAAAAAAAAAGACTCTAGCTTGAGTCCTGTCTTTCAAGTCCATACAAATTACACTCAGTTTCTGCTAAGTATCTAAGAATATGTATAAGGAAATATGATATAATAAGGATATGATACAAGAAATACGATATCATGGGGATATCATAAGGAAAGGAATTTTTTCCCCATTGGATAGAAGTATTATCATTAGAGGATATGGAACTTTAAAAAAATGTGTTAATAATGAGAAATGGATTCCCAGGGTTTCATACTATGAGTTTTTATTGAGAATACCTCAATATAGAAATTCTAAATCATTCTTAATTTCTAAATTAAAAAAAAATCCATTAAACAGTAAATGTTTAAAGTCTGATAAAGGCTTATAACATGTAGGGGAACTCTATTCCCTTAGCACTGTGGCAATATTATCATTATTATAGCACTTAAAATATTGTGGTAGAGAACATTATTTGCATCTGCCTCTCTTCTACATTGGGAACTTCATGTGTGCCAAGGGCTTAACACAGTGCCTGAATTTAGTGCACCTCAACAAATGTGTGCTATTATTGAATTTGTCCATAACAATTACAGAATACAATTTCATACTTTTAACTCCCATATTTTGCGTAATGTCCACTGACTTTCTTTTTCTTGCTTTGTTACAAGATACAGTAAATTGTCAAGAATAGACTGGATAAATCACCACATAGATGGTGCCGTAAGTAAAAACATCACCATGAAATCCTGTTCACATTCCTATAACTTATGTATACATCTTTTATTCTACAAAGATTAACAAGTAAATACTTAGAGCATAATTTTGAAAATTCAAAATTATACTTTTATTTTTGCTCACCCAACTCAATTTCTACAATAATACAAAGTTCTACAGTAACAATGGCTCTATTTACTGCATGCACCACTCTGATAACTACGAGTACAAGAAATTGAACTTTTGTAAGTCTACAGTTACATACCACTTTCATATAATCCTCTAAGTTATTTTTTAATTAATGTATAAAAAGGCACTATTGATCACTCCCTAGAGGTTTGTATATGGAGTTTATTCCTATTGAATGACTTTTGTATTTTGCTATTTTCTCTGCTTGGAAGACTCGAACCCCAACCTTTCCATTGCTGGCTCCCGTCATATAAGTCTCAGCCCAATAGTCTTCTCCCCTCCACATGCTAGTTATCATCACAATACCATTTTAAACATCATTTATACTATTAGTTCTATGAAAGTTTATCTTTTTTAGCAATTTATTTGTTTACTATGTTTTCCCCACTAAAATACAGTATGAGCTCCATAAGGCCTGTCTTGTTCACCACTGCATCCTCTGATCTTAGACAGTGCTTGACACCAAGGAAGCACTAAATACATACTTCCTGAATAAACAGATAGGTGGATGGGTAGGTGGATAAAGAATAAACAGATGAGTAAATGATTGATGAGTTTCAACATGCTGAAGCCTCGAAGCTTAGTTTAGCTTTGCTTCAAACTGTTAATAGTTCTGAGATTTTCAGTTACAACATATTCAGACATGCTGAGTATAGAACAAGTAAACTGAAACATTCTATGGCAGTGGTCCCCAACCTTTTTGGCACCAGGGATCGTTTTCATGGAAGACAATTTTCCCACATATGGGGGGGAGGGGGTAGAGAGGAGATGGTTTTAGAATGATTCAAGCGTATTACATTTATTGTGTACTTTATTTCTATTATTATTACAATGTAATATATAATGCAATAATTATACAACTCACCATAGGTTGGGGACCCCTATTGTATGGCATGCTGAGGACAGCTCAGACTTTGCCACCTGGTTTGAATTATGGCCCCTGTCATTTATCTTCTAGTAATCTGGGCAGGCTACTAACTAATCTCTATAAACCTGTTTGCTCACCCATGACATAGAGGTAATACAGACCTACACCTCAAGTTTGTTGTGAGGATTAAGTAAGACAGTGCATATAAAGTACCTAAAACAGGCACTGCATATGTGGCATCTCACAGACACAGAGAAAGCTACTCAGAGAATGTTAGTTCCCTTTTTTTCACTGACTCTCTATAGGTTTAGTCTAACTGGGACACATGGTCATGGCTGAGATACTCTTTCTGGACAACTGAGTCGGCCCATCACCTTGTAGCTCACATCCACCCAAGTCTTAGAAACAAGTTTAAATTATGTAATTTAGGATACCCTGTGGTTATAAGAAAAGGAAGCAAACGATCTAATGGAGCACAACAGAAAATATATAACTTTATAGAACAAAATGTCTTTTACCAAGCTTAGAACTTTGGAGTTTTAACATAAGTTCATATTTGAAAATTATGAAAACATGATAGCATATTAAGGCTGGACTGGCCCTTGAAGATCACCTCTTCTAATATCCTCATTACAAAAATAAAGAATCCAGGTGATTGCTCAAGTTCACAGAATTAGTGAGGTTAAAAGACTAAAACACAAATATTCTTGTCCTTGAGTCACTCCTTTCTCTACTATATGCCGCTTTTTCTCAATATTGAATAAAAAGTTAAAGCAACAGGTATTGAATTCTGAAATTTCTATTACAAAATGTCAAGGTGCCAAAGTATTGTCAGCATAATCAATGTGGTACAGCATAATATTAAAGAAATCACCTAAAAACAAAACAGTGCAAAAGAGTAAACTAATTCTCACTATATTTAATAGGGCTGTAATACAAGAATGACTTATTATCAACATCCTGTTCTGATCCTGAACAAAGGAAACAACTAGATAATGGATGGATAATAATGGAAATTTTAATTAGCTGCTCTGTATGAGATTAATGAAAATTACCACTGTGCCCATTTGATCTTTAAAAAATAATGCAGGCAAAGTTAGCAATTAGCATACATCATGCTATTCCAAAACTAGGTGAACAAAAAGCTTTCCTAATTTGAAGCCAGTCCTTAATTTGAAAATCATTAGGATGGAGATACTTGTCAGTGTGACTGTGCTTGTATTATTCTAAGGTACAAAACAAGCCAAAAGGTTCTTTAGCTCAGGTTGACAAACACACTTTCCCCTTACTCAAATATGAAATGTTAATACCAAAATCAGACAACTAATATTCTAAACAGAACATTTTAAGTTTGCAGCGGAGATAACCACTTCTGAGTTTAGACAGACTTAGTCTGAGCATGATCTGTCATCTTTTAATGTAAACACAGATTTACTTATAATTTGAGAAAAAGCTTCATAGTTCTAAGATGTAAAGGGTATATTGCTGCAGACACTAAATAGAACTATTGATTGTACACAGATCTTTTCAGCTACAGTGTGCACACAGACAGCAATTACTATCAGTGGTGTCATCTTCAAATAGGAAGGACAATATTGTCATGAAGACAGTAATACTGCAGTGTTACTGACCATGGTTTATAAACACCAATGTAGTAAAGTTTCTTTGGCTATTTGAATCAAGTGAGTTTCTTATTTATCATTGTAGTTCTCTGAAAACACATTGTAGATTAACAAATTTGTAATTATATCTACAGAGGGTCACAGTATTGTTCTTCGAGAGGCTTCTGTAACTTTAAAAGCATAAGAAATTGAAAGCCATTTTCCTCATCATCAGTTCCCTGAGCTCAAGTACGAAAAGGAAATACAAAGTAAGTGCCCAATTCAAGTGAACCTACCTATTTATTGTAATAGGGATGTATTTGGTAGGCTGTTCAACTCTGAATATATTGCTGAACCTTTAGATGGCTTCTCTCCATTTATATAAGAAAAACGTCTCTTAAAGGGAGAGTAGTAAAGTAATTCATTTATTAAAAAGTACAAAAAGTATCATAAAAATTATTACAACATTTCAAATAATTTTATATGCAATTTGCATTGAAAATTATTTCAATTGCATGAAAAATGCAGGATAAAAGATACTACATATTATCAACTGAGGTGTGGAAGAAGGAAACCTATGCGGAAATTACGATCATGAGATAACCTCATATGGTGTCATTTCCTATTACAGGAAGCACTGTTTTAAATTAAGGCATTTTCAGAGGGTGAAAGTAATACACAAAATAAAAGAACATATCCCAAATCCTAGGGCAGGGAAAATAAGCTTTTGTACAGCAATGTAGAAGCATTGTAATTCTTCAGATTATACATACCATTTCTCCCAAAAGGATTTAACTAACTAAACTTACTTAAATGTGATTAAATGTTTAATGAAAGAAAAGTATAAGGTTTTCTGTGATGAAATCTTTATTGTTCACTTATTGACACTTTTGTATATTAATATCAATTAAGCATTTCACCCTCAAAACTATAAAATCTAAGACCACCACGGAATGAATACTTAAATCATTCCTTAAGCACATGCACTACAGGTTGAACATCTTGGGAGCAGAAGTGTTTTGGATTTCAAATTTTTTTGGATTTTGAAATATTTGCAAAAGCATAGAAATATTTTGGGGATGGGACCCAAGTCTAAACATGAAATTTATTTGTTTTATATATACCTTATATACATAGCCTGACAGTAATTTTATACAATATTTCTAATAATTTTATGCCTGTAACAAAGTTTTGACTACATTTTGGCTGTGACCCATCACGAGGTCAGGTGTGGAATTTTTCACTTGTGTCCTCATGTTGGTGCTCAAAAAGTTTTGGATTTGGGAGCATCTCAGATTTTGGATTTTTGGATTAGGGGTGTTCAACTTATATTGGAAATGTCAAGTACACAAAGAAACTCTACACATATATTTAAATTCTGGGGCCTTCCTGTTACTTCTTTTGGAAGGAAAATACCTCATAATAATGTCAAATAATTACTCACTTAAATATACAATAAATTTTAAAATTAACTGAAACAAAAAGGTGATATTTCAAAGTAGACTGTTCATGCAATGCGCACCATCCAAGGGATGGGAACACTTGTAACTCGGACTTGGGGGGCAGTGGGGAGGCAAGGGCAACATACATAACCATCTGTACCCCCATAATATGCTGAAATAAAAAATAAAAAAATAAAAAAATAAAGTAGACTGTTTATCTCAAAACGCTAAACTCCATTTCTTGTAAAACAGCAGCCTCATTTTGATCTAGACACTCTCAGAGACATCCATAATGAAAGGCTAAACTATCATTAAAAGATTTGTTAGCAAAAGAAAATTAAAATATTTAATGATATTCAATATTAGTCAATCTGGATAACATGCAGTCAATCTGACATGTTTCTCTTTCATATGAAACAATAAATGTGTAGTCTATTCTATACCTAACATCTATCCATACTTGCCTTTTAAAACTAGTGTTAAACAATTATGGTGAACAATGTGCCTATGGATGAATAACACCAAGAAAATCTTTAGAACTTTAAAGTGTGTCTACTAGCATTTTCTATGAGCCCTTATCACCACCCTCAGTACTTGAGGAAAACAGAATAAGCATTATGTTTATCTTTTATTTGACAGAGGTCCTTGAGATATATAGATATAATGTAATCCAAGGGTTCTTAATCTGGGATCTCAATTCAGAGAGTATATAAATTTGGAAGGAGAAAAATAACATCTTTATTTTCAGTAACCTACAACTTCAATTTAGTACTTCTTTCAATTATGAATGTAGGCAACAGAATACAGTGGTGTTAGGAACATCTGCAACTTGGTCACCAACAGAAGCCACAAATATTTTCCTATTGTACCATACTCACATTTGTGGAAAAATCTCAGCCATCATTTATGCTCATGGCTTCTTCAAAATTACCTGAGTTATACAATCTCCTACTTTATCTTGCTATTTAACAAATATTATAAAGAAGTACATTAGTGTGACTCAATTTTTAATCATACTATTTTGAGACATTGGAAATATGCATACAATTGTAAGAAATAATGCAGAGAAATCTGTTTCCCCCAATGGTAATATCTTGCAAATCTATATTACAATATCACAACTGGAATGTTGACATTGATAAAACCCAGCTACCTTACTCAGAGTTCCCTAAGTTATACTTGTATTTATTTGTGTGTGTGTTGTGTATGTATGTAGTTCTATGCAGTTTTATCATGTATAGATTCATGTATTCAACTACTACAATCAAGATATAGAACAGTTCCATCACCAAAACGATCGCTCATGTTGGCCTCTGATAACCATACCCACCTCTCTCCCAGAACCCTCGACCCCAGCCACCACTAATCTAATCTCCATTTCTATAATTTTGTCTTTTCAAGAAAGCCATCTATATGAAATCGTACTGTATGTAACCCTTTGGCATGGGCTTTTTCCATTCAGCATAATGCCCTGGAGAGTCATACAAGTTATTGCATATATCAATAGTTTGTTCCTGTTTATTGCCAAGTAGTATTCCACAGTATGGATATACTACAGTTTATTTAACCACTTACCTGTTGAAGGACATTTCATTTGTTTCCAGTTTTGTCTATTATGAATAAAACTATGAACATCCATGCACAGGTTTTTTTTGTGTGAATGTAAGTTTTTATGTCTCTGGAATGTGTCATAATTTTTAAAAACAATTTGATAAGTATATTTTAATATAATTGGTTTCCTTTTTAATCCTATGTATCTTACATTTTACATCAAAAATCATGATTCTAAGAAGGTATCCATAGGCTCACCAGACTGTCAAAGGGGCCCATGGCACAAAATAGGTTAAGAACCCTTATAGTAGCCTGTTTCCTCTATTTTATAATCACACTATATTTACTCCATCCATTGTACTGGGAAAGGAGAAAAGGCACACTATCATTTTAAATAAAGTTCATCTATGTATATAATGACTTAAAAAAAATGGGCAGGATTTGATCAATGGTAATGTCCAACAGGATAACGAATTTATTTGGCATAGCCAGTATCTTCACTACACTATTTAAAGACAGAAACAACTGTGAAAATTTTATCAACATTTTTTATGTTGGGGCAAAGACTATGAAGATATTTAAATATAATGTTTTTCTTCCCTGCTTTACCATTTTATAGATCCAATTCCAAGAATACCTTTAGATGTTGTAACAAAGCCAGTTTAATAATACTTTTGAAAATTATAAATGTTTCCTATGGCCTAGATATAAACCACATTTTAAGAAGGTAATGAAGCTATAAATTGTAAATGAAATAAAGAAAAATTCCTTCCACAAAACAAAAAAATTACCCCATTATTTTCAGACCCCTAGCCTTGCAAACATTTTAGTAAGCGCTATCAGACAAAATGAACACACTGAATTTTATCAGTTCCTTGCCTACCTGCTGATAGGAGGTAGTACATCAATTGTAAAATATCCAAAGGACAGGAAAACAAGGAAAAGTAAAAGAACTGTAACTAAGTGGTATGTAAATAAATGGATGTGTGCCCCCAGCACTGAATGAGATTGATAGATTTAGAGCTCAACGATACCTTACATTTCTATAGCACAAACAGCTTTCACAACTTTTCCTGAATACTATTTCATCTGAGTCTAACAACAGGGGAAGACATACTAAAACCATTTTTTTTGTAGTTGTGAAAATTCAGTCATTGAGAAGACATGACTTGTCCGAGACTATATAAGCAGCAAGTAATTGTCAGAAACAAGGCTAGAAACCAAACTATAGAGTTCCTTTCTGAAGACAGTATAAAACCATTTTCAAAGGGGCATAATTTGCTCCAAATGGAAGATTATAACAAAAAAAGGGAAAGTGGGCAAAAGTTTCTGAAATAGTCCTTACCCTTAATAGCTCTATGAATTTAGTCAAGTTATTACTTGACTTCCTGGGCCTCGGGTTCCTTGTCTGCAAAATGGGAACAATATAGTACATACTCTCAGGCTTGTCGTAAGGATGAAATAAGAATCCAGGTAAAACACAATGTATGGTATATAATAAACACTCAATTAGTGTTTGGTATCATTATATATTATTTTATCATTAATTTAATGAGTACTTTCTTTAACAATTGCCTAGTGAAAGAAATATTGCGGTTGTGAAGCTACTAGTTTTCTGTTCACCCAAATTATTCCGGCAGACATGGGCTGCTATCTTTGTGAGATGCTTTGGAAAGGATTTCTACCTTAGGTAAGAGAAGACTATTATTTTCAAACTGTATCCTGAGGATCCATAGAGATCCTTGAAGTGTTTGGGGGGCTGCTTTAGGGGCTGAGGAGAGGATATGCAAAAAGGAAGGCTCCAGTCCCCAAGTCCTCTGTTCCCCCAATAATGAGTGCATTTACACATTTATCTGCTTTATATATTCATATTCCACATATGATTCCTTATGGATTAGCTGCTCTGATGTTAAATAAAATAAAGTTTTAAACCCACTGAGCTACATGATCTCACAGGTCCTGCCCTTTTGAATCTATGGAGTATGCCACCATATGCATAGTAAAACAGAAGCTTTTCTTTTTTAAAGCATAAAATTTTAATTGATCACCATATTCTCTGCATGCACATTGATTCTCCAGGTTTTCAGTTTCTTCACAAAACAGCACTACGGAGACACAAGGCATCTATCTCTTATTGGGCATATGGGGTCCTTTGCATATTAGAATATTGCCACTCAACATTAATTGACTTCCCACGAGATTCCAGGCACTGGCGGTAAGTCAAGACATAGCCTTGCCGCCGCAGAGTTTATACTCTTTCAAGTGTGGTGAGGAACAATAAGCAGACCATTATCAAGCAAGGCAACAAGTGCCCTGATGGAAGTAGATAAGGGGTGGTATGGGAGTTTGAAGGATAGTGGACTTGACTCTCGAGGAAAGAAGGTCAGGCAAGCTGTAAAACCTGTTCACCCAGGGCAGTCAAGGCAACTTCAGTCAGAAGTTACAATAAACATGGAGTCATAGGATAACAGGCCATGTTTGGGGATTTGCTAATAGATCAATAAACCTGGAATTCAGAGCTAATGTTTTTCAAACTGGGATCCTTGAATATAGTCTCAATGGTTTTTGAGTTGTGTAAGGTAATTTTAAAATTCTATAATTTTATTTCTTAAGATAATGTGATGAAGCTTAACATAAACTGAATCATCTAGATAACGACCTTATAAACAAGTCTTGCCATTTATTCTCAGCATCCATATATGCAGTTAGGATCACATTGTTATCGGGAAGTAGAGCTTTAATTATCTCAGACTAATAACATGGCCTTAGTAAAAAAAAAAATGCATTTGTCCCAAAATAAAGACCAAATGACATGGCAGCATGCTGTACTAATCAAAATTTAACCATAGATCAAACAGAGAACACCGGTGGCACAATTAGGTCATCCTATGGCACTGTAGGCACAGAAAACTCAAAAATGCCTACACTGTAGCATATTTACATTGTGAATGACAATTTAGATCCAGCAAATCATTTATCACTTAAAATAAAGCCAATTTAAATTGTATTGGTTTTATATTTTTATTTAACATGTATATTTGACTTTATAAGTTGTATAAGAGCTATTGGCATAGTTTGTAACTTATTTTGTATTGGCACATATTTAAACAATATAATTAAAGTATTTTAGGTCAACACTGGAGTTTCTGGGAAGTCTTTTCCTTTAAAAGAGGTCTATATTTTCCTAAAATTTGAGAAACTGCCATAGGTGAGAGGAAGGCGCTGGAAGCATTTAGGCTGTGAAGTGAAAAAAGTATCTGTATTTTAAATGACGGCATCCGGTGGGGAGGTGAAGAGAAGCAGCTCGGGGAGAGAATGGAAGCAGTAGATTTGCTTAGAATCTTTTAAAATCATTAAGGAAAAATCTGATGATGTGCTAACCATTATCACTGCGGTTAGAAAGAAAAGACTGGATTAGAGAGTCATTTAAGACAGAGACTTATTTCACCTGGGGAAGTGAGTGGGCATGCTGGGGTGGTTAGAGGAACTAAGAGGCTTCCCCAGGGTTAGGCGGCCCTTCTGATCTGTTGATGCTATCTGCATTTTTACAGATCAGAAAACTGAGGCTTAGGAAACCTGGGCAAGGTCACACTGCTAGTTAGTGGTAGAGCCTTAATTTGATCCCAGGTCCGTGTGACTCTAAAGTCTATGTGCTTAACCACTGGGCAATACTGGCTCCATATGAATACTAACAAAGTTGTGTTCAAGATTCTCATCGAGAATATAGAATGTGAGAAGAGAAGGCCAAGGACGAAACCCTTAGCAGTGCTTACATTTAGAATCACACAGCAAGTACAGACAGACAAGAATGAGTGAGGGGGAGAGGAGATTTTAATTTGTATGTATGCAACTGAATATTCATTTTCACTCTTTATGAGCTGACCGCTAAAAGTTATCTCAGCATTAAAGTGACCATTTATTTTCTTTTATTTTTTTTTTATTCCAAGGTATTGTGAGGGTACAGATATTCTAGTTACACTTTATGTCTTTGCCTCACCCAAATGCGGGTTAAAGGCGTGCCCTTCCCTCCCTTTCGTGCTCCCCATGTAAAGTGACCATTTATTTACAGTAAAGTCAGTCCATAAATATGCAGGTTAACTAAAGAAACTGACATCTTTGGAATCAAATAGTATTTTAGTGGGACAGTCTTCCGGTTAGTGTTTAAAAGAGGAATGATTTGTTTAGATGAGTATATGTAAATTCTAAGAATACATTCAAGTAGATGCTTTTTGGTTTCATTTCAATAAACTGATTTTACCTAACGAATTCAAACATTTATGTTTATTTTCTACAGCGGCGATGGATTTATAGGTGTTATTCAAGCTTTTTTGTGATAAATAAAATCTCTGCTGCATAAGAACCAATTTGAGTTCTCAAGTAGTATACAATGAATATCTCAAAATACTAGTCCAAAGCCCTAGCCTAACTTTAAAGAACAACCTTGTAAGAATATTGAGCTAGTACTTGAGCATACAGTCTTCACACGGTTTTAATAAAAGTACAAACAATGTTCTGGCCCATAAATGCTACATATCCTGTTATAGTTAGAGGTTATGTCAATGGAAACAGCAGTATAACATTACCCAATATGATGGCATTACTTTTATGGATTACCGGCCATCTGTTTCTGCTGCTAGCATTCTTACCTCTAAAGATCTAAGTGGTGAATTTGAACATAAGAGAACACACATTCCTGTTTCCTCAAAATAATTATTTTAGACATAATATTTCTTCACGGTCTATATTCTATAATTAATTATTTTAACATGTCATTTACTTCTCACAGAAAAATTAATAGAATCCAATAATTCAACACACACACATGCATGCACCTCCAAAGGCTTCAGTTTTCTTGCACTATCCAAAATAGAATATAGATGTTAAATATCTTCAATGGTTAATATTATCAGTAATCTCCATAAACTTCCTCACAAAACGAATGAGCCTTTGAACTTACCAAATATATTCAGTGAGGGTTTTATACAGCAAAGAATAAAAACTACAACTCATATGAATTTTTAGGCGCATGTTTACTTGATATTAAACACAACAATTTATACTACCCAAATCTGACATCAGTCAGAGGGCTCTGCTGCCAATTCCACATTCCTTTAAACAAAACAAGACAAGATAAAATAAAAAAAGTCATCCATCTGGAGCTCGGTAGGTTAATGCACTATTCTGACATTTCCAACTAGTACAATTAAGGGTGAAACACTCTCAAAAGATACAACTGCTATTAATATATGATGCGTGTCTTTGGGAAAAATAAGGAATCTTGCAAAAATTAAAAACCTGAAGATTCCTTACATTATTTCAAAAGTTGTGGCATGTTGCTGGAAATTATTAATATTGTTATGCAGATCCAACTAGTCAAGGAATATAACAAGAGTTTCTAGGCGGAACAAGGCCTTACTCTAAGCATAGAGGGGAATGTAAACATGCATTAAAGGTCCTGCTTGACAGTTGCTGTTCAAGTAATGCTAAAGATTGGTCTCGGCCAGGTGCGGTGGCTCATGCCTGTAATCCTAGCTCTCTGGGGGCCGAAGCGGGCGGATTGTTTGAGCTCAGGAGTTCGAAACCAGCCTGAGCAAGAGCGAGATCCCGTCTCTACTAAAAATAGAAAGAAATTAATTGGACAACTAAAAATATACAGAAAAATTAGCTGGGCATGGTGGCGCGTGCCTGTAGTCCCAGCTACTCGGGAGGCTGAGGCAGGAGGATCGCTTGAGCCTAGGAGTTGGAGGTTGCTGTGAGCTAGGCTGACGCCACGGCACTCGCTCTAGCCCAGGCAAAAAAGTGAGACTCTGTCTCAAAAAAAAGATTGGTCTATCCTCTAAAAGCATGTATAGTCACAAATTGTATTTATACTCACAAAACCAATAACACATCATAACTGATTGAATCCCTTGATATGATGTAGCGGTTGGGGGCTGGTAACTGATTCAGAGTCATGGAAATTTGATTTTAATCCAGTGTCTGCTACTTAGGAATACTGTTTGACTGTACAAGAAATTTTTTTCTGAGTTTTGTTATGTCTTACAGAATTATTTTGAGGATTTAAGTATAAATAAATGTAAAACATCCAGCACTATGCCTGATACATAATTAGGTACACAATGGATATTTATTGCCTGCCCTGTCATCATCATGGAATGTACTATGTGCCAGTCATGATGCCACACACACACACACACACACACACACACACACACACACACATATATGGGGGGCGGGGAGGAGCGAGTGTAAGAGAATGCACACGTGCCATATTTCATTGGGTTTCCAAGTCCCATATGACTTATCAAATGTCTACTTTTATTCTATGCCTCTACATAAATACCAGAGGTAAACAGATTACATACCCCTGAGATTGCTTACTGGTCTATCATTATTCTCAATAATTTTTTTACTTCATCCGTGGGTCACTATAAGTTTTACTCATTCAGTAGATTTCCTCGAGGGCAGTGACTTTTTTTTAAAATAATTTAAATGATTTTTTAGGAATATATCTATTGTTCAATGTTTCATACACTTTGTATTTCTAGAATTTTAGAAAAGCCTAGGGTTGGTGGAGGGGGCTTCTTTCCTCCAATATAATTTTCATTTACTGAAGCACAAAAATATGTATAGAGAGAAGCATTTTTATGAGAAATATCATATACATTAGTAAATTTATAGATGTATAGCTCACAACTAATTTGTGATAATTCAAACAAAAAGTCAATATGGCAAAAAAATATTAAAACTATTTTGAAACATTACTGGCATTCAAAGCATTCAAAGAAAGGAGTTTCTCTTGAAACATTAAAAATTGATACAGGCTCACTGGCTAAGTCTCTGAAAACAAAAATAAAACAAAAACTAAAGGGCAAAAGTTCTACTCTTGTCCCAGAAAATAATTACTTGTATGGCTTTACACAAAGCACAAGCTCGTGGTGGTCAAAATAGAGCCAATCTAAAATATCCATACAGAGTATAGCCTCTATACCAGAAATGTGAATTTTGAAGAGCGGTAAATGCTTTGAGTCCTTAGAAAAGTACATTGTGTATATAAAATACTATTATTTTACCTAAGATATTAATTATTTCAAAGAAATACTTAGCTCCTACAGTATATTAGTTTTTCTGAAAGCAGATAACCTTTATGCCTGCTTTTATTTTTTATCTCAACCAGCAGATTGATTCAGTAACATTTGCTAACCACCTACTACCTGTTAGACACTGGGTATACAAACATGGGTGAGACATAGTCTCTGTCCTCAAGGAATTCAAAGTCACACTGAAGAAAATGAAATAGTATTTTCTTGACCAGGAGAATTTTAAGGAAGATTTCTAAATGAGGCTTAGGAATTATTCAAATTTGTCACCTAACTCTCGCACTAATCCCAAGATTTGCACTATTTTTAGACTAGTACTCCTTCTAGATTAGAAAAATTGAGATTGACTTATAGATATAATTTTGTAAGATTCAGAAAAAAACATTGATTCAAGTAATGAGGGTATATTATTTTTCATGCCACTATTTCACTGCCCATTTCTTCAATGGAAATATTATAAATTAGTAAAGCCAAATATTTATATTATTTTTTGTCTCACCATATTAACCTATGGTGGGTTTTCTGAAGAATGTATTCTCCTTCTTGCATTTTAATGTAATATACAATAAATACGAGAGAATATATGTAAAGTGTATATAAGTTATAAAGCAGAAACTAATCATTCATATGCCCAATATCAATTTTTGTCACATTTGGAGAAACCCTGTAGTCAACCTATACTTTGTATAAGAAACCAATAAAGGCTTTAGGTTCTTAATAAACTAAACTGGGGATAAAAAAGTTTGAAACTGTAATAACAAATTAATTTCTACTATTCAAATTTTAGATAGATTTCAGTATTTGACCCTAATATTAGAACTTTTGGAAGAATACAAAAGGTATTAGAAAAAAAATATTTCATTAATTCCTCTAGCATCCCTGTAAGGTGAGACATATTATCCCCTTTTTACAGATTGGAAAACTTCTTTAATCAAATTTGACTATGATACTCAATGACAAATAGAGCTGAGAATAGAACGTAGGGCATCTGACTTCTAGTCCAGTGTCCTGTTCATTAGTCTTTCTCTCTCATGCCTTTGGCACTTCTCATTGTCCTAAAATGCAGTCCAGGCTCGCTTATTCTCCAAAGGACTAGCTCACTTGTCAAGGCCACAAAAATACAGAACTTAGAAAAAAAATAATTAATTGCTTTAGTTTGGGCATTTAACACAGTAGTGCAGTATCACTGAATAACAACCCAGTGCACACACAAAAAAGATTCCAAGTATAAAAAAAATATGCCATGTACCCACTGCCTCAGAATAAATTGTACAAGAGTCAAATATATCTAAAATAATATTGTTTAATGTACCCAGTACACACAACTATCCAGAAATTATGTACTTACTCATGCAGAATACAGTTAAAGAAACTAAAAAGCCCTATCCATGTAGTGAAATGGATATTCTTTTACAATGTTGGTAGCAATACGCAGATTTAACATAACCTTTCTGGAAAGCCATTTGGCTAAAAGAACCAAGAGCTTCACAAAGTACGAATTTTTTTGACCTAATAATGTTACTTCTAGGAATCTTTCAGAGGAAATAATCTGAATTGTAGATAGAACTTTATGTTCTAAGATATGCATGCCATCATTTTTATAATAGGGAAATTTGTAAATATTTTAAGAGTATAAATCTGGGGAAATGAAGAGATAAATTGTGATATCTATTTAAAATGGACTAGTACACAGTCATTAAAATATTTTAATGATTTGGAAATATATCTTTGAGTCAATATTATTTGAAATGAGATTCAAAACTATGTATAGTATGATTTCAATTATGTAAAAATGTTTCTATCATTAAATGGTAATCTATGGCAATGTTAATGATAATTATACCTAAGTAATGGAATTTTAGATGCATATTTTCCTCTTTAAAACTTGCTTTGTTTCCAGATTTTCTAAAGTAAGATTTTTTGTAATTTAAATACATTAAATATTATTTTAAAAAGAAGTCTCTACCATGTTTTCATCAAATTTACTCGTATGTATATAAGGCTTTAATATAGGAAAAAAGGGTGAGAGTAAAAGAGATGAAAGAGTAAAAGTAATAATAATAAAGGAGAAATACAAAATAGTATAAGAAAAAATATAGAAAGGAAAAAAGAATAATGATGACACAAAAGAAAGTACTTCCCTCATAACAAAGCAAACCAAAAAGGATTTGTACCTTTTCAACCTTAACCACTAAGAGGATGTTTATTCAAATATGTAGTTCCTTCTGTTTGTTAAAACAGGCCGCAGGACACATCGTTATGGGCAGACATTTATAAGTAAATTATACTGATGAAGGAGATGGAGGTGAAGGAATATGTATTACACAACACCTGAAGTTCTATACTGAGGCAGAAAAGAAAACATAACTTTCCCATAAAGGGTTTCTCACGTATATTTCCTTCAGCTAAGATTTTTTTTCTCAAGCTCTAACACGCTCTCATTGATTACACATTGAATGATTAGGACAAGACTTAGACTTTGCCTTAAAAGTTTACAGCCCAGGATTCTTTGCAAGATCGATGCAGAAATAGTCACAATAAAACAAATCAACAACCTAACAATGAGAAGAGAAGTTTGGTTGTAGGATGATGGCATTACTTTAGTGGTTACTAACTAGTATAAATAAATATGAAACCAGTCTACTTCTTTTAATATTAATATAATGTATGTCGACACAACCATGCTTACAGGCTCACATACAGAAACATAGAGAGAGATCCAGCTAAAATCCAAACTCAAAATGTGGTCAAGATCTCCTAAATAATGCTAGCATTAGCTGGAACTCTGTTGCTAGCGTTCAGTTTGGGAATTCAAGGTTATTATCCAATGAGTGTTATTGCATGTAAGTCACTATGTTAGGTACTGCAGGTAAAGCAGAGACAAATAAGATGGTCTCTGCCTTCCACGAAGGTAAAGAGAGAGGGAATGCTCATTAAGCTCAGAGAACTGTCACTATTATAATGATTCATTCATTCAAATACTTACTGAGTTATTCATTCATTTCCAATTATTACTGAAAATGTACTGTGTGTGACATTGTGCTTGGTATTAATGATATGATGACCAAGAAGACAGTGATCAAATTTGAGATTAAAAATATAGATCTTACGGAGTTTACAATACTCACTGTAGGCCAAAACCATACAGATTCATTCGGTGAATACATATCAAGCATTTACTGTGTGCCGGACAGTCTGCTGACTCTGGGGATATGGTAGTAAACCAAGCAGACTCAGGTGGTCCCTACTTTTTAATAATATAAAAATAAAGGGAACGGCATAAGGCGGTAGGATAACATACAGGAGGATGTAACCCAGATGTCCAAAAAACCTTCTTAGAAGAAGGAATGTCTAATATGAAACCTGAAGGATAAGCAGGAATTAGAGAACACAAGAAAAAGCTCAGGCAAGACAAGACAAGGAAGGGAGCGTGTTCCAGGTGGAGGGCATAGCACCTGTGAAGAATCAGCAATGGGAGAGAATAAAATAGAGTAATGGAAATGAAAGATGTCGAGCATGGCTACGGGTGTGTGTGGATGTACTGGTGTACATACTTGTGCGTGTGTATGACTGAGAGAGGAAGAGGCGGGGGAGGAGAAGGCGTGGGGGAAGGGAGAGAAAGAGCGAGAATGAATTTATTTGCTGGGGAGCAGATGCTGCTGAGATTAATATAGGCTAAGCATGAAGACCCTTAATTGCCCCATTAAAAGGTTTGGACTTTATCTGGCAAAGTGAAATCACTGAGGATTTGTAAGCTGGGAAATGACATGTTTAGATTTGTGCAGAGAGTGGAAGAAAGAGGGGGCAAGGATGGAAGAAAAGAGACCAGTTGGGAGGCTGCTATTGTACCTAGGTGAAGAGGATACTGGCCTAAACAGGGAAAGTGACAGCGGGAATGGGGAAGAGCAGATGAGTTTCAAAAATATTCTAGCAGTTACAATCAATAGAATGTAGTAACAGATTGGAAAGAGAGAATGAGGAAGTGTGAAGAATCAAGAATGAAGGGCAGGTTTCCAGCTTAGGCATCTGGATGTATGACGGTTTCAATTTCCCAAGGTGGAGATGCAGAGGGAGGAACACGTATGTTGCTGTTTTGTTTCGATAGCATTAAGTCAAGATCTGTTTCCTTATAATTTTTACATTGTTGATAATAGATTTTTTAACCCCCAAAAGAATAAGACTATTCTTATTGTGCTGTCCTGTCATAGGCTTTCAATTATATGGAGACAAGTATATCCTGCCTAAGCCTCCTCTTTCAGCTTTCAAACATTTCATAATGAGAGAAGACAAGCAAAACACTTAAAGTGGTTCCTGGTCCATAGAACATGATCAATAAAAGTTATTATCATTATTAATTAGCAGCACACTTTAGCATTCCTAACATTATTCTTAGAAGTCTATGCCATTCTCACTTTTTCTATTCCCCCTAAAAACAAAGTTTGGAGAGAATACAAAAAAAAGTCATTCAAATCCCAATATACCAGAAACTAGTTTTTATATTGTCATCTAATGCATGATTACATGCTTACATCATACATAGTTGAAAGCATACATCATACCACATGGAATTTCCCTTAACCATTTTATCAGAAGAATGTTTTCATTGTCTACATAGTCCATATAATCATTTTAATGCCTACCTGATAGTCTTCTGTGTGTGTGGCCCATGATTTAAGCCTTTCTCTCTTCGTGGAATTAAGGTTTCTGCCCACCCTAATTTTCCAATAGTATAAACAATCCTGCAAAGAAACACTTTTTCCTTCTTTTGGATAATTTCCTTAGGATAAATTCTCCAAAGTACCTTATCACCAGGGTCAATGGTGGGTGTAAGCATTATGTATATTCTGTCAAATTCCTTTTCAAACAGATTTAACACTACCAGCAAAACACAGTAATGTGTAAATTTAATGGTATTAGGTAAGGTTACTTTTATTATTTACAATTGAATAGAGAGAAACTGATAACTCATTTTCCAAATTTGCATTTCTCAATGGGTACATTAAAGTTTTCCCTATTTTGGCCAGGCATGGTGGCTTGTGTCTGTAATCCTAGCACTCTGAGAGGCCCAGGCAGGAGGATTCCTTGAGCTCAGGAGTTCCAGACTAGCCTGAGCAAGAGTGAGACCCCATATCTACCAAAAAGAAAGAAAAAAATCCCCAGCTGTGTGTCGCATCGCGTGCCTGTAGTCCCAGCTACACAGGAGAATGAGGCAGAAGGATCGCTTTAGAGCCCAGGAGTTGGAGGTTGCAGTGAGCTATTAACATAATGATGCCACTGCACTCTACCCAGGGCGGCAGAGAGAGACTCTGGTCTCAACAAAAAAACAAACGAGGTAACTGCACATCCTCCTCACAACCCCTCACCCTTTAAAAAAAAAGTTTTCCCTATTTTACTCATTTTATTTTTATTTATGTATGTTGTCTATTTTCTTGCACATTTATCTGTTTGAACTTAAATGTTTCCATCGTGCTCTATGCAGCGCATAGATACTAACAATATTAATTCCTTGTGTAGTAAACTTGCAAATATTTTTCAGTGTTTTATTTTTATATCTTTCTATAAAGTTTAGCATTTATTTATTTAAACTTGTAAATCTTTTGTGTCTTCAATTACTACAAAACTTACAAAGTTTTCACTTTAGTATTTACTTTTAATCTATGATTTTGGTGTACAATATGAACTATGGACCTATTTTTCCCCAGATTTATAGGCAATTAATGGTATTGGAATGTCTGTCTCTTCCTCATTATTTTATAACCTTACAAAAACTTAGTTTTTATATTATATATATTCAAAAATACAATCTATTATTAGACTTTCTTTGTACTCCCATTTATTTACATGAATGTATATGCCATTATAATATCTCTCTTTTTAAAAATTTTAATGCTTTATCTTATTATGGGATTAGTTCCCCACTATCAGAATGTTGCCCCTGGTTCTCGAAATGGCATTTTATATTCTTGTTAGTTTCCTTTTCCATATATATAATAATCTTGTTAAATTCAACATATTCAATTAAAATGCCTATTTTTACTTTCTTAAAATTATGATAAATGTATAAATTTAAAGAGAAATTTTATATGACCTTTACTTAGTCCATCTAGAACTGCATTGTCTTTATATTTATTCTAGTCTTCTTCTATAGCTTTCAAAGTGCTGTAGATTTATTTATGTAGGTTATATACATCTCCTATTTATTCAAATCAACTTATACTTTGTTACTGTTAGTATTATGAATGTGATCTTTTTCATTGTGTTCTCTAACTGGTTATTATTGTTATAAGGAAATGTATTGATAGCATATCACTTTGCTAAATATCAAATTTAAAATTATAATACATATAGGGACAGAGTCATCCACTGAAGTTCTTTATCTTTCTCCTCTTTCAAAATTCCAACCTTCAACTGGAACATGAGTTGAAAATGTATGTGACTCCAGGCTCTTTGACTTCTAGTATAGGGTTTCATTGTCTTTAGAGGTATTTTTCAATTTTTCTTCATTGTGTCAATCAATTCCCATATCAGTCAACAAGAGCTGAGAGAAGTGGACATGTCTGTCACGTTTCAGCTGCATGTTTCATATTGTTAGTGTTCCATCAGGTTTACAAATGGCTGCTTCCAGGCACTGACACCTTCAATCTTCAGGCTCAGTTATAACCAGAGAACTCAAAATATTTAGGATCCCCATTACTGCCTGTAAGTGGTGTCTAGATTTAGTTTTGCTGCCCTAATTCTTGAGTCCAGTATATTTAGGGGAAACATCCCCTGCTTGGGCTGTCCTGAACACTAGCTAACTTGGCATCATGCTAAGCTTTCCCCCTAGGAACTGAATACCATATCCTGCATGGTGAATCCCAAAGCTTGGCAAGGGTTTTTGCTCCAAACTAGGCCAATCACCTGGAAACACAATTCTGCCAAAGGTCTACCTAAAAGATCATGTAGCTGTGTTCTCGTGATCAGAGTAGATTCCTTGGATATGGTCAATGGGCCAGATAAAATGCCATTTCAAAGTTTCTGTTTGAACCTTGATTTCCTCTATGGCTACCCCACATGGAGGATTCAACCAAGTTCCAAAATTCTGAGTCATGGTTGTTAATTTACTCCCTTTTCATCACTGGTCATCACATTGGTATTCACAGTAGGCACTAATGCTGAAACAGTCTGATATATGTCCAGTATATAGCATAAATAACCAATAATCACCATGAATCATTTTTTCCAGTACCCTGGAATACAAAATTAATGCTATCTAGGTATGTACGTAAAGGAAATCAAGTGAGTTTTGTCATTTTACTTAACTATTAAATACCTGTATATTCATCAAATATGTCATCATTGTTACATCAACAGAAAAAAATTCTTAAATGTATATACTTTGCTCTAAACATTTATTTTGACATAATAATAAATTATTTTAACAGGAGGAGAAATTTAGATCTGATTTTTGTAACATGCGCAAGATTAACTCCCTCTACTAAATAAAAATACTTACAGCTTAGCTTTTATAAAATAGGTATACCTTACATTATATGGCAAGTTATAACTTAAAAGCATTTTCACATATATGAAATATATGACATATGTATTTCTTTTTCTAGTGCTGACATATTTCCTTCCCAATACTCCATTTATAGCCAGTATGACACATATTATGTCATTTGATCCTCATAATAACCATGTGTGATGTATAGGGCAGATAAGAATAGAACAAAGGAAACAAGGTCCATGCAGGGTGAGTGTGCTGCTGAAATTCATCCAACTACATCACTGGAAGCTATAGAACCCAGGTGTTTTGGCTACTCTTGGTTCATTGTTCTTTTTTATATCATGTGACAGCCTTTTTAAAGCAAAATTTGGTTATTCCAATGGGAAGAAACTTTCAACTACATAATAATAGCAGCATAATAATTATTATTCCTCAGTGTATTTATTCACTCTTTCCTGTAAAAATGGAAATAATATACACCTACAAATGATGTAAATATACTTGCAGAAGTTTCAACAAGTGCTATAGCATATACACTCAAAAAGCATTCACATTGTATATGTGGAACACATCAGAAATGAAATACTAAGACAAGTGTTTTCAATCTTTCCCTAATTTAAAAACCAAACCAAACCAAACCAAAACAACCCTGAATCAAAAGGATACTTGCTGTTTCCAGCTCAGTGTCTGGTAAGAATGTGCATACCTTTCATTTCACTGGTGATTTTGAAAACTCCTCAAGTGCACAGACCATATTTTTGTTTCTTAAGGATATCCCTCAATACCACACACAAGAGATACTCAATAAATACTTGCTGAAAGAGCAAATGAGTAGGCACAGGCAACTTTGAATTATCAGAAAGCTTGTTGTGTTCCCCCCCTCTATCTCCGAACAATTTTTTTAATATTAGCACAAATAAATGTTCAACTCTTCTGAAGTTACAAATCTAATTAATTAAGACCTATGCTATTAGAAAAACAACACAAACTTTAAAGACAGTGATACCACAGTAAGAGAGAACTAGAGAAAGAAAAAAAAAACTTGAATTCTATTTTTAAATCTTCTGTTAACTCATTTAGCAGCCATACAACTTATTCAACCTTGTGAGAACTGGGGTGTCTGAAAGCAGCTAATAAAACACCTTTTCTCACCCAGAGGGCCCAAGCATATAGCTACCTAGAATAGACACATTGGAAGTTGCTGGATGAAAATTAGTGAGTAAACCCTTTAATTATGAGTTACTGGGATCAACAGGTCAGACACCCAAACATGGCTGGTCTGCTTATTAAATGGCATGGAGAATTAGATATCATAGGAGCTCCTTATAACCATCTTTCATGTGTTGAAGTATTCCCCCCTCTACGCAACATACACATATGTTACACATGTTAATGGATTAGTTTATGTTAAGTATTTGTTTTTCAACATTCTGTTCCTAATCAAAGTAGCCACTGACATTTGACTGGCTGACATATTTCCTTCCCAATACACCATTAACAGCCAGTATGAAGCAATATGTGTCCCGAAGCTTCATTCAAAATTCAGATTCACTAAGGTTAATTTTCAGCAAGGTTCTATAACTGCCATATTTTATTTCCATGTTGTTTTAAAGTGTACAATATTTAAATAACTTGAATTCTTAGCCTTGATCATCCTCCATCTCAGATTCTGTTCATATATTTTGAAAACATTAGGCTCTCATTTGTCCACATTGAAAAATGTTCTTCCCATTCTCTTTGCTTATCTAATCATTATCTGTCATTAAAGAGTCAGCCTAAATATCACTTCCTCAGGGAAGCTTCCCCTGTCCTCCCAAACAAGGTACCTCTAATCTCCCAGATGTTTCCTTTAAGCACTTAGGATGATCAAAATGAATATTGCTTTTACATCTGTCTCCACATCTTCATGAGGATAGAGATTAAGCCATATTTATTTATTGCTGCATCTGCTTGTACAATACTCAATAAAAAGTATACTCAATAAACAAATACACAACAAAACATTTTTTTCAATATGTATCATATTGTTTAGAAACCAGAAAGCTGCATACCCTTGCTCTCATATGCTACATACAAAACCCAATCCTAATTTGAAGGGTATTATAATAAGGGTTAGGAATGTTTGGGTTTTTAATGCCAAAGCTAAAACCTCAGTTATAATATAACTATAAAATAACTACAACTCTCAGTTATAATTTGGAAGAAATATGTTCGATCATGAATTTAGTTATACTGCAGTTTCTCTAACTGATTAAATGAAGAAAAACCATCACACTACACCAACATTTCAGAGAAATTGTAAGGATAAGATATAAATTTCTAATTATCTCAGAAATATATTCAAAACAACAGAAAGATGGACTAATAAAATATAAAATAAAAAATTAAGAAATTAGAAATGTAGAATGTAACACAAATTAGATTCATAATTTTAGAGTTAAGAAGGAAGCCTAGAGTTAAAGAAAAGATAGCTACTAGAAAATATTCACTCAGCATCACAATGTTCAATTCAAATGTATCTGAGACATACCTAAAAACCAAAGATTATGTTGTAATAACCACACCATCCACAGTTTCGCTTTCTGTGGCCAGCATTATCCAAAAATAATAAATGGTGCGCCCTGAGTAACGTGACAAAATCTTACACTGTCCAACTCTGTCCCCCTTGGGACATGAATCATCGCTTTGTCCAGTGTATTCACACTGTTTATGTCACCCACTCTTTAGTCACTTAGCAGCTGTCTCAGTTACCAGACTGAAAAAACACAGTGTGTGTGTGTGTGTGTGTGTCTGTGTATGCGTGTGTATATACATACATACACACACACACATATATATATATAGTTTGGTACTATCCGCGGTTTTAAAAATCCAGTGGGGTCTTGGAACTTATCCCCTGTGAATAAGGGGGGACTACTCTATATTCCTGCCATTTGGTTAAGACTTTTGTTTTTCTGTTATTCAACCAATGGCATTGCATTTCAAAGTATGTTTACATAAAACCCCCATAATAGAATAAGCTAGGCTAGGTAAGCGAAATAAGGTTTGGGTGGTTTTTATCCTGCATGTTATTATTTTCCACATTCTACTTCATTTCCTTTAACTGCTTAAAAGATGAATAAAACTATTTGCATTTTTGTTAGTTTCTATATATATTTCTGTGCGATGTTATTAGAATTTCCTTTTTTAAAAAACATAAAAAGGAAATATCTAGTACCAGGAGAAAGACTTAGCTCTGAATTAAGATGAATAAGAACACAGAGGTAAACAGAATTTTACCAATACTGTGGTACCTAATATTTTCATATGCCGCATAAGACGACACCAGTAATGCATTAGTGCTGGTATACTATGATACAAATTGAAGCTACCTATAATAATTTTAAAAGCACAATTTTTCAATTTTAAAAATAAATCTAGAGCTAGTAGATAGATCTTCTTTACTTGGTTGTCAAAAGTAAGCACTAAACATCTAAATCTAGTGTACACACAATATCGTATGTGATTGGTGACTTATCCTCCATTAAACACTACAAAACATAAAGCAGCTTTCAAAAAATAAAATCAATAAAATGTTATAGGCTTGAGGTGCAATTAAACCATTTCAGAAGCCATACCTAATAATGGAAATAGTAAATAGCAAATGTTTTAAGATAGGTTGAGAAATATTATATTCATAATGTTTAAGAAAGTTTTACAGCTATTTCTGAAAAGTAAAGTCCTAAAATAGAGAATAAGACATAGAAGTTAATCTATTTAGCAGTACAGTATAGGTATCTTTGAAGTGAACGTCTTTGAATATATTAATGGAAAACAGGAATTTCTCTTTAATGTAAGAACCGACAGGACCTAGGGTTATCTTTTTCTGTCTTAAGAAAACTAGAAGTCTGAAATGGGAAATTCTATGGGCCAGTTAAGTTTAAAAACTTGAAAAAGAGACCCAGAATAGGGCTGTGAGCTAGAAAAATCAAAAGATAAGAACTATTATCTAATGTTGTCATATACAAAACTTAACAAATGCTCTCACAATAATTTTTAAACTAATATTATGCAGTTAATTCATGTATATAATGTGTTGAAAAATTTCTTATAAAGTTGATTTCCTAAACATGAGAAAAGTGTACATGAATGTGTCATCAATTGAGCAAACTTTAGTAGTCCTTCATCTCCCATTCCTACCTCTCCAGTCCTCAAATATCTGAAAAACAAAATTATTTATACAAAGTAGGTGCCTTAAGAATGGTTTAATAAAAACACACTGACTGGCCGGAACACCTGAGTTAAATCCTTTTTTTTTAATTTCAAAATATTAAGAGGGGAAAATTTTAAGGGGGTACAAATGTTTTGGTTACATAGATAGCTTTTGTGATGCTTAAGTCATGGCTATAGTGAACACCCAAATAGTGTTCACTATACCCATCAGGTAGGTGTTTGATCCTCCCCTACTCCTCCCTTCCCCATGCTTGATTTCCACTGAGTTTTACTTCCCACTGTGCACATGTGTTCTCATCAGTTAGTTCCAATTTAATAATGAGTCCATGTGGTGTTTGTTTTTCCATTCTTGAGATACTTCACTTAGAAGAATGGTCTCCAGTTCCATCCAAATTGCTACAAAAGGCATTAATTCTTCCTTTTTTATGGCTGAATAGTACTCCATGGTATACTTATGCCATATTTTATTAATCCACTCATGAATTGATGGGCACTTTGGTGGATTTCACATCTTTGTAATTGTGAATTGTGCTACAATAAACATTCCGGTGCAGGTGTCTTTTTGACAGAAAGACCTCTATTCCTTTAGGTAGATATCCAGTAGTGGGATTTCTGGATGGAATGGTAGGTCAACTTTTAGTTCTCTGAGGAATCTCCACACTGTTTTCCACAGGGGCTGTACTAATTTGCAGGCCCACCAACAATGTATAAGCATTCCTTTCTCTCTGCAGTCACACCAGCATCTATTGTTTTTAGGCTTTTTAATAAAAGCCATTCTAACTGGGGTAAGGTGATATCTGATTGTGGTTTTAATTTGCATTTCTCTGATTATTAATGACATTGAGCATTTTTTCATATATTTATTAGCCATTTATCTATCTCCTTTTGAAAAACTTCTGTTCATGTCTGTTCCCCACTTTTTAATGGGGTTGTTTTGTTTTTTCCTTGCTCATTTGCTTGAGTTTTTTGTAAATTCTGGTTATTAGCCCTTTATCAGATGTATACCTTGTGAGCATTTTCTCCCACTGAGTCAAATCTTGACTCCTTCATTTTCATTATCTTTTGACCGAAGGCAAGTCACTCAGCCTCTCTGAACTATCCGGTATCAGGTAGGGATATTAAACAGGGATGATAATTCTTACACTCCTCAATGGGTTGTTTTGAGATTCAGATTTAATTAAGGCAATTTTTGACCTGAAACTTGATATAGGTAATACTATATCTTCCATTTGCTATAGACTTCCTCTGATAGCAGGGACTTTGTACCAAGTCACAGAAAAGCCCATTTGCCAAATGGTCAATTTACTAAAGGATCAATTAGCAGAATTTACAAGTTCTATGAGAAATGTTTTTCTCAATTATTTTAAAAATTTCGAAAAAGTCATACTGGACGGGTTGGCAGAGTAAAAGAAAACTGTGGGGAGTCAGAGCTCGAACCTTTTGGATATTTCAGCCTCTACTCCTTCCATCTAACCTCCTCCCCTCATTCTGGTCCTCAGCGTGTTCTTTGAGATCAGCAACCCACTCAAATATGTTAACTCTCCTTTCCATCTTTCAATCAACAGAGTCCCCCTTTGTACCCAAGGACCTTACGGCTGTAGTAGCAAAGAGTTCAGTAGAAACAAATATTCCTTAAAATACTGTTATGAAGACACCATATAGACCAGTCAACTATAACCTCACAGAAACTGTGAACACCTACTAAAAGCACTACATTCGTTATCATTTCTGTAAATTTGATATGAATATATCCAAAAGCAGAATATAATCACTTAATAATTTCAAGAACAATATTTCTTAAAACAAAGTTTTAGTAAATTTGAACAACCGGACATTTGAAAAAGCTTTGAGGCAGAGGAACCATTTTCTAATGTTCTTTGAAACATTCAGTGCCTAGCACACTGTAAGATTTCAAAAGATGTCTGGATGATTTGGAATGAATTAAAAGAAAAATCTAATGTCCATTTTATTTTGACCTGTTAAATTTTAATTAAAATAAATTAACATTTTGGATTTAGAATATGAAATGGACTAGATGGTCGACAGTCTAAAATAAGGGCTTTTATAAAGAGGTAATATACATTTTGAACTCATTTAGTACTAAAGAATCTGAATAACAAAGTTTTAACAACCACAGCGAAAATGATACTCAATCTGCTCTGTGACTCATCTGTAGGGGGATTCTTACAGCATGTATACCAATATATACATCTTGTTCACAATCCAAATATTGACTAAGTAGAATGACTGTTTGGCTTGAATAACAGTATGTTGCAGTTAATTTTCACTTTAAACTTTTCATGACTATATTATCTTTTTTTGGTTATTGGTATTATTGTTTAAACCCGTGTTTGTAAAAATATAGTTGGCCCTCCTTATCCATGTGTTCCTCATCCGTGGACTCAACCAACCACAGATAGAAAATATTAAAAGCAAAACGATGGTTGCATCTGTACTAAACATGTAAAGACTTTTTTCATGTCATTACTCCCCAAACAATATAGTATAATAACTATTTACATAGCATTTACATTGTATTAGGTATTGTAAGTAATCTAGAGATGATTAAAGTATACAAGAGGATGTGCATAGGTTATATGCAAATACTACAGCATGTTATATAAGGGATTTGAGCATCTAAGGATTTTGGTATCCTTGGGGGGGTCCTGGAATAAATCTCCCACAGATACTGAAGGAGGACTGTACACCTAAAATGTAAGTATCCACATTCCTGCTTCAATAAGTACATTCTAGGGAACAAAAGGTCTTGATGCCTTCTCAGGGAGATCATTATGAATGACAATTATCACTGTACCTCATTGCAGACTGGAGGGAAAAAAAATAAGATCTAGGCAAAATCTTTACTCATCCTATTGCCTAATCTCAGAATTGAGAAACCACGTAAACCAAACATTTTTCGCTTTATTAAAGTTTGTATTTCGATGGCTACTTAAACTAGCATTTGTAAATGGAGAAAATCAATATGTATGTCTCAGAGCATGAGGCAATTACTATGACTAGAAACATAATAGTAGTTCTTACTGACCTCAGACAGGTCACAGAGGCAGATAATATGAGATAAGAATGTGGAATAAACAACCGAAACTCAGGAACTTCTACTTTTTCCCTTTCTATACTTTCCCTGTGAATGAAGGGCCATGGAAAGTGAAATAGTCAAGTAGTGAAAAAGCAGGAAGCACCATAGCATCTTTTCTAGAAGTATCACATAATGGTTAAGAGAATGGACCCTTGAGTCAAATTACATGGGTTAGATCCACTTAACTAGCTATGTAATCTTGGGAAAATTACTTAAATTCCCTGTGCCTCCATTTAAGCCACTATGAAGCAGAATAAAAACACTATTTACTTCATTGGGATGTTGCGACAAGTGAATTAAGGCATGTAAGACACAGAACAATGTTTGTCATGTAGTAAGTGCTCAATAAAGATTAGTTACTAATGTTATTATCTAATCAGGTGCTCTATCTCTGGATGGCATTATTCTAAATATAAAGATAAATACTTTTTTAGATATAAGATTACTTGGATATAAATACACCATGTATGTTATTAATATATTATGTCAGTCAATAGTATAAGGATCTGGTCCAGTGGGGTTTTATTTTTTACTGCACCAGGAGGGCCATGTTCAAATGATTGCAATATGGACTCTAAAGATAGAAATATCACAAGGTCTCTAGGAATAATTTTTTCTGTTTTTTACTAGGAGAACAGAAGTAGAAAAAAATAAGAAAATGTCGTATGTGAGTCTCTTTGGTGTCACATTAAAAAAACAATAGAGGCTTTTGTGATTATTCTGCCACATTTTCTTAAGAAAGTATTCTGCATTTGCAGAGGCATTAAAAGGTTATTTAACTATTAAGCAATAAGATGATTGCATTCTTTTGAAGAACTGTATTGTGTGTGTTCTAAGTGAACAGAAGTAGCATTGGTTCATTATTTATTCACAGATAGTTTTTGCAATATTTTGCCATCTAATTGTTTTTGATCTAAAATTATCCCAAATCTGTGGCACCCTGATTATTCATAAGGAAAGATTTTACCAGTTATATCTCCTGCCCTGACAAATGACAGGTGAGTAAAAGGAGACAAGGTATAAATTAAGGTGGGTGACAGAAATAAGACTATCTTTAATAGCCATCATGAAAAAACAGTATCATTAAGCCTTGGTCCTAAACAAACAGTGGGCATCCTAGGGAAAAGAAGTACCTCTAGGTGAGCACACTTTGAAAATAATGGTTGCATTTCACATATTAGCTTCAAAGAAACCCACTATCCCAAAGTTAGAGTCCTAAGGAGATAATGTTCTAGAGATAATACTTGCAATGGCCAAAGAACAAATGACAGTTTTCTTGGCATTTAATGAAGCTCAAGTTTAGGATATCATTCTCTCTGACTCACTTTGATCCCCAAAACTCTGATGGAAAAAACCATCACCACTGTTGTTGCTATCATTTATCACTTTAGAATCTCTCAGCCAAGAGGCTTGTGCCCTTTAAGATTCTCTTCAAAAAGGCAGAATAAAAGAAAATGCATTTTATCATGATCCTCCTCAACTTCCTACTTTTTTCCCAAAAAATTATCAGAATACAGACATGAAAATTACTTTAATAGCTTAATATTGACTCATTTTGAGCAAATGGTCAATTCACTTACAACAGGCTGAAAACACATCAAATCGCCAAACAGCTCAACCCCTCTATTCATTTATTCAACAAAAACAATTACCATTACTTGCTATACAACATACACATTTCTAGGCATTGTAGAAATAAATATGTGGAATATGCCCTCAAGATCTACGTGAGCTACAGCTCCAGGTCAAACAGATTAGCAGGAGAAGAAAAGAAAAAGAGTAGTGGTTGACATAGCCATAAAAATAAAATAATAATTAAAAACTCCCATATGACAACTTACATTTCCACTTAAAAAGTCTGTGGAGGTCTGGAGAGCAAGACATGAATCCTGTTTTCTCTCCATGAATTACTAATCTAGTTAATATATCAGTGGCGAGAGAAGGGGATAATGCTCATTACCGGACAGCCACGTATCTTTAAAAGCAGCACGGGATCATAACAGCAAGGTAAACAGGACAATACGAATGATCTAATTTAGTTCACTACGTTGTACAATCTTTCAACATCATTTCTAAAAGAGTGGCCTTTGATCACTCATAAAATAAATAAAACAATAACAAAGAGACTTCACACATGCCAGGCACTGTGCTAAGGAGCTTTACTCACATCGTGTCTCTCTTAACCTTTATACCAACCTGCAAGGTAAACATCGTCTCCCGATTTAGAAATAAAGAAACTAAGGTTCCGTCACTCTTAGTGACTTGCTGAGCCACACAGCTATTATATTAAGAGGCAGAGCCCAAATCGGAATACAGATCTGCCTGGTTCCAAGCCCACACATTCTTTCCATTATACTTCATTGCCTTGTCAATATTCCACTCAGTGCCTGTTAAGACAGCCAGTCCAAATCGTGGCATTTTGGGTTATCAACTTTTTAGTGCTTTCATTGATGTAAAATATGCCTCACAGTAACTTATTCCTCGGTTGTATTTATTCCTTTTGGGCCTATGTGGAATAAACCTAATTATTCTATTGCACCACTCTTCTTTAGATATTTGAAATAACTAGAACCACCCCCACCCCAAACACACATACATATACATTTTTCCTTATAGTTTGATTTTCCACTCGCAAAGGTAGCAGCAAAGGATGAGGACCAGAGGAGTGGAGATGGGGACAAAGGAGAGATAGTAATTAGAATGACAATAAGGCAATAAGTGGCAATGCATACAGAAGGGATGTATCTAAGCCAGGAAATATTGTCTCAAGAAAGGCTCATTAACATAGTTATTGATTCCACTGGGCCTGAATGTTCCAGCGGTTACAGTGACTGTAGCAGTAAAACAAGGTACTATGCAGAACTCCAGTTTGGCCTACCAAAGGCAATTGTGATTTCAGACAGAATTCATAATGTACTTTGAAATACGGGATTGTTAAAAGAAAATCTTAGACAAATTAAATTTAAGGGAGTTTAACTGAGAAAAAAACGATTCACAAATCAGGTAGCCCCCACAACCAGAACAGGTTCAGAAAGACTGGCAGAGCCAAGTGGCCCAAGAAAATTTATGGACACAGAAAGGAAAGTGACTTACAGAAAACGGAAGTGAGCTACGGAAACAGCTGAATTGCTTACAGCTGGGCATTTGCCTCACTTGAACTTGGTTTGAACAGTTGGCAGCCTTCGATTGGCCAAAACTCTGTGATTGGCACAAGAGTGGGTTACAGCCTGTTTATGCATCCAATTAGGTTACAGTTCATATGGACAGAGAAATTTTTAGGCTGAATTTTAAAAATGTAAGGAGGCAGCTTTAGGCTAAACTTAATTCAACAGGACCAAAATCTATGTCAGATTCCTTTAAAAAAAAAAAAACAACCATCTAGTACATAAAATTCTAGACTTTATAAAATGCTATTAAAGAACACTAAATATCTAATTAGAAAAATATTTGCACTATTGATTCATTCATCCAGAAGATTCTGCAGTTTCAAATGCAAATCATAATAATGAAGATATGCATATTTTATCATTGCTTTCTTTGTTAAATGTGTGAAATGAGAAACCGGACTAAGTGAATATAAATAGAATTGGATAAATTTATATATTTGCTTTAGTTCAAAGTTTAACTCCGCTTAATATTGCAGCTTCATAATAGGGTATTCAAATAAAAATATTTAAAGCATAAGTGCTATTATGGAGACCCAAAGAAATGCATTGTTTGATAGCAATCGCTTTTTTCTTTCTATCACTGCAAGGACTTTTCACACCAAACTGAAATGGTGTTTTTATTTTCATTTATACTTCATATCAAATGAAATTAGAAAGATTAAATTACAAAAATTAAAGGTGAAATACAAAAATATTCTTGTGATATTCAGGTCTTTATCAAGAACTCCACTGAATGACATTAACCCCAAATAATAACTGTAAATGCACAGTTTCCCTGCTTCCCTACGTGGAATCATTTATTAATCAGGCTTAACGGAGACAGAGGGAAAAATTATGCATCATCTTATTAAAGAAAAGCGTAACCTTGTCTTTTTAATGTGGAAATGGTGCCTCATCAATAAATTGAACTTTTATATATTTTATTTTATTTTATTTTTTGAGACAGAGTCTCACTCTTTTGCCCGGGCTAGAGTGAGTGCCGTGGTGTCAGCTTAGCTCACAGCAAACTCCTGGGCTCAAGCGATCCTTCTGCCTCAGCCTCCCAAGTAGTTGGAACTACAGGCATGCACCATCATGCCCGGCTAATTTTTTTTCTATATATTTTTAGTTGTCCGATTAACTTCGTTCTATTTTTAGTAGAGGCGGGGTCTCACTCTTGCTCAGGCTGGTCTCGAACTCCTGAGCTCAAACGACCCACCCGCCTTGGCCTCCCAGAGTGCTGGGATTTGTACAGGCGTGAGCCACCGCACGTGGCCTGAACTTTTATATATTTAAAGGGAAAGCCCAAGGAGATATCAATGTTCTTTAATTTATTGACAGCTGCTTCTTTTCACTAGCAGTTAGCCTCGGTTTTGCCTAGTAGGATTAACAGTATTTTAATCAGGTAGTCAATCTAGTGTCTATGCGAAAAGTAATCAGTGTATATTTGCATAGGGTGACTACCTACGTATTTCTGAAGAGGTAAGTCATCAACTAGTGAACAATATGCCACTAAAAAAGGAGGACAAATGATGTTAGACAGTTATCACTTCAATTTGGCAGAAAAATTGCAGTACTACCTTAAGATATTTACAACATTTTCTAGCTTAAAAAAGTAGGAAGAAAAATGAGAAATTTATGACAGGAAGACAAAAATCTTTTTATAAGGAGAGGTTTTTGCCACTAAAAATGTTTAATGATTAACTGCCTCCAGGATAAGTGGGACCAGCCCATATGTAAAGCCAGATTAATGATAGGCTAAGAAGAAATGTATTTTCCTCACCAAAGTGTTTTAGAATAAATCTTAAAATATTATTTTTCATATTTCATAACCATAACTGAATTATAAGGAGAATGTTAAAGCTTGCTACTTTTAAGAGCTCAGGCGTGTGTAACGAATGGAGTGTTCAGGGTTTTCAATGAATGGGGGGGTTCTGAGAGGGTTAGTACGGTGATCTGAAACAGCACTTCCTCTGCGATATGCTAAATATCCCTGAAAAAATCTGTGTCAACATAAATTTCCTAGACTCATTCGGGTTCACTGTTATCCACAAAACCGTGTGAAACCAAGCTATCTCCATAGATATATACTATGATGGGTTAAGGAAATTTGATTGATAAAAACAATTAAGCGTTTAGATCTGCAGAGTTTATGTGTGTATATATATATATCTATATATATGTCAACAAAAATTTTACTATTTACATTAAAAATGAGATTTATTTTTATGTTATCTCCTTTTGGCTGAAGCTGAATCAAAAACTTGACTCTTAAAAATATAGGAAAAGTAAACTAAATGACATAGTGAAGAATATTCATATCATTTAAAAGATGCGACAGTGACTATCACCTTTAAATTGTGTATTTATACACATTTGTTCAATGAAAAAATAAGTCACTTTACCTACGTAAAGTTATGCATAATTGAGAAGAAGGAATTGGTTGATGGTGGTTTAAAGGGTTTCAATATGTTTTCATTTAGCATGTAGAGTCAAGAATTATGAATGTGGATTTTGGGAGCCTATTTATAGAATGGTTTTGAAATGCATCTTTGTACTACTTAGGAAATACGTTTGCTAATAAAATTAATGGAGTAACAAATATTACAGAAAAAATATTGAAATTACTTATCAGCACATCTGAAAGGGTATATGCCTTCCTTGGGGGAGTCAGAATAACATGTATTTGGATGCTATTCTGCCACTTACTTATTTTATTATTTTATAATTTAAGGAAGTGATTTAACCTCTTGGAGCCTCAATTTACAAATCTCTGATAACCTACCTTATTGGGCAATGTGAGGATTTCATAAATTATGCCACTCAATTAATGCTTGTTTTCTACCCCTTTTCAAGTGCTCTCAAGTACTGGTGAAGTCCCTTCTTATTGACAAATAATTGATATGCCAATTACTTACAGCTTTCCTAAGGTCCTCTGCTAGCAATGCTGCTAGTCTACTCCCAATCATTGTACTTCTTAAGAAAAGTCCTATAATTCAGACTTTATACTAATTCAGAAGAGACGGTCCTTCTACAGTCATGTTTTACTAACTGCCATTTCACACAGGTACACTACCAACAATAACCTTCCCAAAGTTTAGTACACACCAACACGGGAAAATGGAAACATAAGCAACATGATTAAGCTAATGTACCTTGGGGAAGGGAAGTAAAGGCTGTCAGGTGGACACTCCTGCACCATAATTCTGTCAGGCTTGAATTAGTTGATCTACTTAGCGAAGATAGTGACCTCCTACCTTCGCCAAGGTGTATTTCTTTACCCTAAGTTTGTACTTTTAAATCTAAGGAGGCGTTCTTCAGTCACGCCTGGATTCAGATCCCAGCTCTGCCATTTCATTCACTAGATGAGGGATTTGGGTAATTAGAACACTTCACTTAGCTTCATTTTATCATTTCTAAAATCGAGATACTCCACCGACTACACAATGTTATTGCCAGTATTAAATGAAATAATGTACATTAAACACTAGTAGGCTTTTGTTGTAATAATACATGCCATTTTCCTGACCCCATATGGAACTGCCAAGTTAGGATTCCCAAAGGAATTCCACTGGATTTTAAAAGCTTCAAACAACATACAAAACTCCACAAATATTTACTGCACACCTACTATATACTATCAGGGTGCTGGAGTTACAGGTATAATTGAAACATATCTAGCATAATGTCCAGCACCTAGATATTCAATAAATGCCAATTGTGTTTGTTTCTGGCCCAAAGAGTTTACTATCAGACAAGCAAGAGATATGAAATTAGCACACACGATTTTACATTCCCACATGAAATTACCACACAATTTCTTGCTTTTCACAAGCAAGAAACCCCTGAATGGAAAGGTATTAAGAGAATACAAAGAAAAGTAATCCCAGTGGAGGGGAGGGACACATTAGGGACAACAGGGATGACACTGGACGTTTTAGGGGGGCTTGAGGGAGGAGGGCACTCTGTGAAGGAGGAACATCATGAAGAGAGGCAGAAAAGTTTGTAGCGCACTGGGAAGTTATGAATAACAGAGTCAGGCTAGAGTGCTGGACGGTCAGGTTTGTGGGGAATGGGCATCTTGCTGTGCTGCACCACTGCTAGACAAGGAACAAGATTAGATTTATTTTTAGAACAATAACTCTGAGGGCACTTCCAAGGGATAAGGGGTACAATCTGGGAGGCTATTCTAAAATATGAAGTGGGAAGGGAATAGAGATGATGAGGCACTTCAAAAGATATTTCGTTAGAGTTTGAAACGTGGACAAACTGAAAACAGTGAGCCAGCTTCACTTGATTCCTGAGTTCTTTCTGTTTGCCCTCCTTTTCTCAATTCTAAATTTCTCAGCTCCAAAGAAACACCCACATGATGGGCTTTACATTACCTTATTTGATAAGAGGATAATATAAGCATGAAAGTGATGTGAAGAGGATTCTATAAATTCTTAGAATACACGTTCAAAAGGAATAAAAACCACATTACTAATAAATAGGGGAGAGGTTTTTCAAGCCAGGGAATACATGGGCAATGTATGCTGAAAATGCAAAACAATTTGGAATTTGGTTCTTATTAGCTGAGCCTACAACACAGTGTGGCTTAAATGAGTGGTAAGAGATATAAAGAAGACAGAAGCAATGGACATTTAATAAGAGAAATAGCGTTAACAGAATTATCATTAATGATATGTGATGTTCCATTAGATATCTAGACTGGGGAAAACTGACTTATGTCCCCCAAATGAACAAACAATGTAGGGAAAGGCAAGTTTACAACAGGAAGAAATCTGAGAGGGCCAGGCTTACTGCAGAACACAGGCCCTGGAATGAATGTGGGCCTCATTCCTTCATGGGCAAAATAAGGAGGTCAAATAGAATCAGTGATTTTCAGTGGAGAATGTAAGTTCCCCTACCTCAGGTGGGGGACTGATCAGGATCATGTGGAAAGCATTTCGCCTCCAAAACTATAGAAGACAACGCCTCTCACCTGGATTCTCCCATAATACCTTCTCAGGGGGTATGCCACTAGCACTATTCTGAGCGTGCCGTATCATCAGGGATGTAGGGATGGAAAATAAATGAAGACTCTAGATTTGCACTGTCCCAATATGGCAATCATTAGTTACGTGTGGCAACTTGAAATGTGGCTAGTTGGAATTAAAATGTGCTATAAATGTAAAGTACACACCAGATTTTAAAGAGTCAGTACTAAAAAAAGAATGTAACATATCTCATTAATAATTTTATGTTGACCACAATGATAATGTACTGAATATATTGAGTTAAATAAAATAAATTATTAAAATAAATTTCACCTGTTTCTTTTTACTTTTTAAATGTGGCTTCTAGAAAATTTAAAATTACGTGTGGTTCACATTACATTTCTTCTAGACAGCTCTGCTCTAGATGAAATTTTTACATTCCTTCTGGCGCAATAATTCTATGCTATCAAGACTTCACTGTTAAAGGTAAAGTATAACTAGTTCTTACATCTTTGTAGGGAATAATACAAAAAGCTAAAAAAAACTTCCAAACATAAAAAACTGACACTAAATACCAAACTGACATTAAATGCCTCCAAATACAAAAGAACATTATAAGTGCTAACATTAATTTTAAGAAAATGAAATTTAAGTTTATTACTTAAAAGCATTTGCACTCTGACAGTAGGGAAAAAAATGTTCATGCCCAAGGTAAAATATTCTTTTGCTTCAATTAAACTCTTAAATTAATGTTGAACATAATTTGACAAAAATTAGGTATTTAATTGTTTTAGTAATTTAATTGTTTTAGAAGCCGCTCGTTGGCATAGGAAAAAAATTAAGTTTCTGTAAATTAAAAATGACAATGTACCATTTTTCTAAAAAGTAATTAAACCATAGTTGGCAATTTAACATTGTCACAGAGATTCTCTATAATAGTTTATTTCCAGAATACAGGCGGGACATATTAGTTACAGGAGGCAAGAGCACTGAACTTTATTATACATTGTGACTGAAAGATGAATGCTTTAGAAACAGAATCCAGTCAAAAGGCAGACATTTAAGTGCAATGGGGGGAATGGTGGAAGCATTTAGGAGAATGACACTTTTAAAAATCTCTGACCATGAATAAAAACTTCAATTTTGGAGTCAGACAGACTTGGCTTAAATCTAGCCTGACTCCAAATCCCATGTTCTTAAGTACTTCATATATCTTCATGTGTGTATATGATTATAATTATGTATTTGTATATACACACACAATCTTTACCCCTTGGCCAAACTTCATGAATGAGTAATTTACAACTGCTTCTGTACAAAATACTCCTGAGCTCATATTTGCCAAGAGGTATTTATTTACATTGTTTTGCCCTGTGACCACTTTTTTCTCATAAATCCCTTCCTTACAACTTAGCTAAAATACTTCTATATGACTAGATCGTGTAAAAATCTGACACTATATGTGATACAGATGTACTGTGGAATTCAGAGTTTTTTCCTTCTAATTAGCAAATGAGAATTACATGCAGCTATGAAGATTTAAATATATAGCTAAAAATTTGATGATAAACATTAGAATCTAAATTTTCTGGCAGGAGAACTACCTTCTCTGATAGTACATTTAAATACTGACTTAGGGAAATTCATTACAATTCTGCATAGGCTTAGCTCCAATATTAGAAACATGCCTCTAGGCTCATTTGTACAAGAATTTCTTATTCAGCATCTCAGCTGCACAGGTTTCCACACAGAAATGAGCAGGTAAAAATGGTTAGAGCTCATAATGAGTCAACATTAACATAATTACTTTCCATTTCATCTATTACGGTACACTGTTTGACTCTCTCATTTCCTTTCATTTCAATCATTCCTTTAAACACCCACAAGGCCCTGTTAAAGAAATGAGACTTTAGAGACTGTGCTATAGAAACTGAGGTGAGCTAAACAGTTTTGTAATTTTCCCTTAGAAATGATCAAATGCTCCACACTAACATAAATGGTATAATTTTGTACTCTAATTCAATATTTCCTTACACCTCTTAAAATAATGTATACAATTAAATAATGACATGAAAGTGATTCACTCTGGCATCACAAAATATGACTATAAAATAACTATCCTGTTTTGTTTTTTAACAAATAGAACTTAATCTTCCTAATGTGCATTGCCTATCACAGTTATCTCAGGGGCTATATACTTACTATAATTATGCTGCCAATGTTGAAAACATTTCTGAACTTTTTTTTTTTTTTTTTTGGATGAAGGAACTACCTTCAGGGACAGTTTACCATCCGAACAATAAAACATGTTTCATTCCTTTATATTTTAAGGCCCGGATTTGATCAATTTAGTTGGTTATCCTATTCATCAAATTTAAGTCAAAAAATATTGGCTATTTCCAAAGATTATTTCCACTCTTAGAAGATGAAGATTTACTACCAGAAACGACATTCGAGAGAAACACCACTTAAGTTCAAATATAAGCCCCACAGCTTACTATCAAGCAACTTACTGGGCAGCTTACTTAAACTCTGAGTCACAATCTCCCAACTTGAAGAATGGAGATTATGATGTCAACTCTCAGGCACATCCTGAGGGTATCCGGTAAATAAGATGACATCCGTAAGAGTAGTAGCATGGTGCCTAATAAGAAGTAAGGGATCAATAGAAGAATACACTGTATATACACTATGGGAAATAAATTCTAGAAGCCATGCAGGAAAAATCTATAATAAGCATGGTAAAATAGTTCTGATGTGCTGACAATGGTTCAAAAAGGCCTCCATTTCAATTACAGAATTATCCTATTTGATACAATACATACATTCCTGAAAGCAGCACATTTTTATAACGAAAATCCAAGTCCCCTTTTTATTTATAATAATACAATCAAAACTTTTAAGCATCTATTATACTATTTCTAGGTGCTATTCTAGGCACTGAAGAAGTAAAAATACAGTTTCTGCTCTTGAGGAACTTAAGCTTAAATAGTTGCTTTTTTTTGATCAACCAGGAGGCTTCACTATCTCAGCCTCAAGTTAGTTCCTTGGCTGCTCTCTCAGCTACACACACACACACACACAGTCACTAATAAGATGTAAACACATTCATCCATGAAGCTATTTATTAATATAAGGTTCCTTTGGGAACTGGTCATTACCTAACATGACTTATAGTTCAGATTTTTATATCAATATTTCACAAAATATGTTTACCTTAATAATTCAATGATAAAATAACTAATATCTAAAATACCAGTGCCTGTCTTTCTAGTGATACCATTTTACCTTGAAGCATGCAAGGAAAGGGATATTTTACATGTGAATTTTACTTCACTACTATTTTGACTAGAATGTCTCTATTTCTTATATTAAATATATACCTGTACTGTTTTAAAATGAAATTAATCAAGTACCTAAGATTGGAAGTTGAGAAAAAATAGAGCCATCATGCAAAATAGCATTTTGCGGCTATTTTTTTCTATTCTGTAATGAGTATAAAGAATTGGTCTAGGTCAGCCTGATTACTTAGCCTATCAGAGGAAAGAAGAATAGTCATTACTTATATTCATTAAATTATGCAAAATTCAAGACTGCTTTGCTAATAAACTAGAGTATAACTAGCTATATAATTATATGGAAATCAATATGCCTTTGAGAACAGTCATTTATCAAGAGAAAATTCATTCCATAACCAAACAGCATTTTATGACTACCTTAAACTCCAGATAACAAAAATTCTCTAAATCATTAGATTATATAAGGCGAGGACCTGAAGCATAAATTTCTGCCTAGCTTTCAAGGTCCTTACTACGACTGTGATTAAGATTCCATCCTTAGCCAGGCATGGTGGCTCATGCCTATAATCCCAGCATTTTGGAGGCTGAGGCAGGAAGATCACTTGAGATCAAGAGTCCAAGACCAGCCTGGGCAACATAGCGAGACCCCATGTATACAAAAAAATGAGAAAAATTAGCTGGCCATGGCAAGTATGTGCCAGTAGTCCCAGCTACTCAGGAGGCTGGGGCAGAAGGATCGCTTGAGCCCAGGAGTTGGAGGCTACAGTGTGATGTGATGACACCACTGCATCCGGTCTGGGCAACAGAGCAAGACCTTGTCTCAAAAAAATAAAAAATAAAAAAAGATTCCATCCTAACAACAGCCTAGCAAAAACTAGGCTGAGGATCAAATGTGATACTAGGATACTACCTTCCCATGTACAACAGAAAGAACTTCTTTTTTATAGTTAAGTAAATAACTGCATTTGTAACTAAATAGCAGTTTTTGATAGAAGTATATATCTACTAAATTTAAAAAATCTTTTAAAGATAAAATCCCCCTGGGGTTATTTGCATTATACCTACCATTTGAGCATCCCTAATCTGAAAATCCAAAATCTGAAATATTCCAATAAGTATTTCCTTTGAGCATCATGTCAGCGCCTAAAACATTTCATGTTTCAGAGCGTTTCAGATTTCAGATTTTTGGATTAAGGATGCCCAACCTTTATATGGTGAGTGGCACAGTTTAAATGCAGCTGAATTTAATAAACAATACTTATATCAAAACATTCCTTGACATACTGGGTGCTCAAGAATGCTGAGCAAATCCTATTGCCTTAAATACGATCATGCAAGAATGTAAGGTATATAATGTAGTGTTCTCTTGTATACGTATGCATGTTAATAAACCCCTTTGAAAAGTCATCAGATTGAGTAAATGAAAGGCCTGTATACCTAGCTGATTTTTCTGGACTCACTCTTACATAATGATATATAGGTTTTTTTTCCTAAAATACCTGAATTTAATCCCTTAAATATTTTGACCAGTCTTGAACAGGGCTGGTTGCCTTCCTATATAAAATGTTAAGTATTATGCTATTCATTTTAACCGAAGGCTAAGGAAAGAAACAAAAACACATATTTAAAATACACTAAATCATAATTTCCTACTTTAACTATAGCTTTAAATACAGGCTAATTAAAAATAAATATTTAATATAAATATTTAAAATACAGTACACAAAGCAAATAGAAAATTTTCCTTCAAATTCTCACAATCTTTTCTGTATATAAATCTCTTATAACACTTTACAGATCATTCAGTAAATTTTTTTTTTTGCTCCCCCCCAGTAAATTTTTAATCTCAAAACCCTTTCAATTGACCATTCCACATACTTTAGAGCTAAATCTGTGCATCCATACAGAACTTCCCATATTTGTGCCTCTCAGAAAAAAGTATGCAGTTTTAAGGAATAGGGAAAAAAAGGGTAAAAACAAGGAAACTAATTAAGCAATATCTACCCAAGTCACTACAAATAACAAATCTAAATAGAAGTGATTTTTACTGAAAATCAATACGACTTCCATTGTTTGCAAATCATACTAGTGTATGTTCATATTTATCTCAAAATAATTGGGCAAGCAGTATTAGATATAGTATCCTATCATTTCCCTTAAAATAATTTTATATCTTACTTTTAAAGAATTAGTATGAAAACTAAGAATTTCCAGATTTGGAAAAGGCCTCGAATGATTGCCAACAGCAACTTTTAAGAGATCATGGAAAAATGGAGCCTTTGAGGGGACTTTCCTGGTCTTTACCAATAGTTTAGAATCTTCAAATTTATCACTAATATTTCTTCATAAACTTATTATCCCACATATGTCATTTTCTATACAAGTACAAAGTGATATAAAAATCTTGTTGTACACCCCTACTGGCTTGGCACTTAACTACCTAAAAGATTTTGTTACTAGGAAGCTTGTAAAGTTTACCATGCAACTCCCTCTACTAGATAGTTTATAAAGATCTTTAGTATGGTCACTGGTCCTCAAAGAATCCCACTCTGTAATTCTTTACCCAGTAAATAACCCATTTATTCCCATCCTTTTTCTCTCATCTCTAAATCAGTTTCCTTTTCTCAATATAAGTCATCCTATATTGACTAACTTATAATAGTATTTGTCATGGCACTTTGTCAAAGTATACACGAGGACACTTGGGAGACAACTGTTTTTTTAGTTATGAAAGTAATACATGTGCACTGAAAAATAAACAGTGCGTAAAGTTATAATGTGAAAAGTAAACATCTTACTTCCCAGAGCAGACCACCATTAAGAGTTTTTTTGTGGATCATTCCATACATTTTTATAATATAAATCCAAGTACATACATACATATACACACACACACACACACACTCTTTTGAAAAATAGGCTCTTACTAAACCTACTCTTTTTTTTTTTTCTTTTTTCTCAATTATATTCTCATTAATAATTGTTGCTCATCAATATTTCTGGTTCTCCTCCTTAGAGGGACACAGTAGGACTGTACTTTCCTACCCCTTGAAGTTAGATGTGACTATGTGACTTATTCTGGCCAATGCAATGTGAGCAGGAGTAAAGGGTGGTATTTCTAGATGGAAGCATATAAGATGCCATTCTGCATCATCTACTTCCTTTTGCCATATGGTGGAGCCCAAGACCCTGAGTAAGGATAACGTGAGACAGAAACTCTCACTGACATGTGATCGACATATAGCACGAGCAAGAAATAAGCCATTGTTTAAAGACACAGGATTTTGCAGTTAACATCACAGCTTACTCTCACTAATATTAGATTTTGAAGTGTAATAGATTTGTATCAATACATACAGATGTATCTCATTCACTGAGACGGTGTCATAATATTCTTTTGGATGAATGAATGAAAATTTAATTCATTTGATCAACAAGTATTTTGTGAGTGTCTACCATGTCCTAAATACTGCTTTAAGTGCTTTAGATGTTAAGTTCATTTAATTCTGACAAGTCTATGAGTCAGGTTCTATTCTTACTCACATCTTTACAGATAAAGGACGTGAAACACATAGAGATTAAGTAAAAATTGTTCCCAAGTGCCCAAAGACAATAAATGGCAGAGCCAGAATTTGAACCCAGTTATGGTTCCAGAGCAATGCTTATAATTACCAAGTTATACTGCGTCTCCATATTCCAAAAAACAGATAATACACAAACATGAAAGAAAATATCAAATAGTTATCCTTACTATGATGACAATAAACCAGAAAAATATGATAGGGAGTGGGAGCTGCTTTATGGTGGGAAGTTAGGAAAGGCTTCTTTAAGGAAGTGATACTTAAGCAGAGACCTGAATGACAAGACAGAGCCAGTCATGTATAAAATCTGGGGAAAAAGCATTCCAAGAGGAGTGAATAGCTAGTGCAGAGGCCCTAAAGTGGAAAAGACTGAGTATATTACAAAAAAGAAAGAAGGCTAGTGTGGTTGGGGCCCATAGTGTAAATACAGTGTATTCTTCTATTTGTAAAAGATTAAGTGTAGGGTAAATCCCAAGAACTAGAATTGTTGGGCCAAATTTTGGTAGATAGGAAAATTCCTTCCAAAAAGATGACAAAAGAAAAATCTGGTACCAACAGAAAGAAGTGCTTCTTTCCCATATCCTCTCTTATGCTATTATCAAATGTTTTAACCCTTTGCCAATTGGTTAGATTTTTCAAATCTTATTTCACTGTTGGTTTAATCTACATTTATTTAATTCTGTTTGAAGTTAAATCTTTTTCCAGATATTGGTTATTTGTATTTCTTTAGCTATGAACTAGCTTTTCGAGCTCTTTGCCATTTTTAAAATTGGGGTTTTTTTTGTTGTTTTTTTTTTTTTTTTTTTTGAGACAGAGTCTCACTCTTTTGCCCGGGCTAGAGTGATTGCCATGGCGTCAGCCTAGCTCACAGCAACCTCACACTCTTGGGCTCAAGCGATCCTCCTGCCTCACCCTCCCAAGTAGCTGGGACTACAGGCATGCGCCACCATGTCCGGCTAATTTTTTTTTTGTATTTATTTTTAGTTGTCCAATTAATTTCTTTCTATTTTTAGTAGAGACGGGGTCTCACTCTTGCTCAGGCTGGTCTCGAACTCCTGAGCTCAAACAATCCGCCGCCTAGGCCTCCCAGAGAACTAGGATTACAGGCGTGAGCCACCGCGCCTGGCCAACAATTTCCATTTTGAGCAAAGCAAACTCCTACTGCCTGCAAGTCACGTCTGGGTATGGCAGTGGCTGTTTCCAGGGGTATCTCAGTTTTCTTAGCTAAAAGGTTAATTATTCATCCATTCACTCATTTGTTCATTCACTTGCAAACCTTTTGTGAGTAGCTGCTACAGCCAGCCCCATTCCATTTCACTTCCTTTGGGGCTGCTCCGCTGACTGGCACTGTCAGGGTGATCATACTGGAAGGTTCACAGCTCCAGCAGAGCCTAATGCCCCCAGAAGAGCAGACACAAGTGGCTTTATATTGAACAGACAGAAGCACAGGTGGTTTTTATGCGTGGCTTTCACCTAGCTTTCAAGTGGAGCGGTGTGAGGTGGTTTGCAATGTGAAAACACAGTGTGTCTACGTTCTGAATAAAAAGGACATTCTGTTTACACAAGGGGCCACACAGGATTGACAATATTAGCATTAAAAGAACTTAGTGCCCACCCTAATAGGCAGCAGCACAGTATGCAGGAGGGGTAAGGATGGAAAAGACTATTTGGAAACATTCCCTCTTTAAAGCTTTGACCCCCCACGGAGACAGCACCAGGACATAAAAGCTCAGCCAGGAAGCAAGGGAGAGTCATCCTCTGAAAGAGAGTATTAACAGTATCTTTGCCATCACTTCCCAGATATGTCACAGGGAGGAAGGACGGCCTAATGTCTGCACTCCAAAACTCATCTGGAATCTGTCCATCCATCCAGTCAACATCCATTTGAAAGAACTAGTGTTGACAGTATGAGGTGTTCGGGATGTAACAGAAGCTTACTCTCCAGGAGGTTCAATAAGATAAATACATAATTGCACAAGTCGCCATATATGAGTGGCTAGGAATTAGGGTATCTGTAGAGAAATAATACCGAAAGGGTGATTTGAGGCCATGCGGGAATTTGATAGTTGGGCTAAGGCGTAATAGTCTTGGAGTCTCACCTTCCATGGCAGGCAATGGACAATCATGAAAAGGTCTTAAGTGACATGAGGAGGGGAAGGAGACTGTTCAAAACTAAGAGATGGTGAAGGCACAAACACCAGGTGCAATGGCATGGTCTTCGGACTCCAGTTTGGGCAATCAGGGATAATGACATCCAGTTGGGGAAACTGGAATACGGACTGCGTGGCGGATGCTATCAAGGAAAACCACGCCAGTCGATAGGTGTGATAATGGTGCTGTGGTTGTACATGGAAAAGTTTTTATTTTCAAAAATGCCTGCTGAAGTATTTGGGGTGAAATGTGTATGTGACTAGAAGAAGGAGATATGACAAAATGTTACTATTAAAATACATATTAATTTATTAATAAGAAATAAAATCATATTTAAGCACTAAAATACTAAATCGAAGTGAGGAAAATAAGGGTGTTAACTGTGCCATTCTTTCCATTTTCCATATGCTTGAAATTTTTCATAATAAAACGCAAAAAAAAAAAAAAAAGTTCTACAGCAATCAGGTGTTGGGTAGACCAAGGGCAAGACAGTGAAGGTTCAGAGCCAGTTGAGTCAACTCTGCCCGACCCAGGAGGGCAGACTGTGAGTGTGCAAAGGAGTGAGGGTGGGACGCGTGACCGCCTCAGTGGTGGGGACGGTGGAGGCGTCCAAGGTGCTTGTAGTGTAGAGCCTGGTGCAGGACAAAGGCAGAGTTGTTGGAAACGGGCCTTTCAGGAGGAAGGCAAGGTTTTGCAGGACTCAGTAGATGTTCCCTTATGGACATTTTGAGGTTGAGGGGGCAGAGGCCATGCGGGCAGAGAGAGAACCAGCAGTCATTTGGAAAGTTAGGCTGCCCCTTGGAGGAATCAAACAGAGGTTATTGGCTCGAAAAGTATTTGTATCAGCTGCAGGAAAGGAAGGAAAGTTATAGAGAAGAGAAACACAGCCATGACTAGACTCTTAGGGGGGAGGGGAAGAAGTACCTATGAAAGAGTCAAAGATGCGAGTGGCTGGAGAGATCTGAGAGAAGAAGCATGGTGCAGGGGAGCCCTGGGCACCAAGGGAGGAGGGATCTGACTGTGGACCGTCTTATTCAAATTGGAAAGGACAGGGAATGGGAACGATTGGGTCTGGTTATTGGTTGGTTGCTGGTGACTTTAGAGTGGTTTATTCAAGAAGAGTGGGTGCAGAGCCAGATGTTGAGGGGTTCAAGAATGACTGGGGGTGAGAAAATGATAGCTAACACCATCTGAGTGCTTACTATATGCCTGACGCCCTTTCGAACACTTGGCATGTTTTGATTCATTTAATCCTCACAACAATTCTATGAAGAAACTGAGGCGCAGAGAGACTAAGGGCTTGCCTGAGGTCACACAGCTAGAAGACAGCCCAGCTGGGATTTCGACTCAGGCGCTCCTAACTAGCCAGTCATCCCTAGCTCAGCCAGGAGAGAAAAAACCAAGAACAGAGGAGGAAAGGAAAGAAGGACCTATCCCTCCTCCCCGACCCCGGCCCCGCCGTAGGGCAGTAGAAGGCTAAGGGGAGAGACGGCTGAGGCTGCACAGAAAACGTGAAGCAGGGAAGGAGAGTGAGGATGCTCACTTGAGATCTTGGTCAAGCAGGGAAAAAGTTCACCTGCAGAGTGACAAGTCTGGAAGGGAGGACGGGAGCTCCGGAAGCCAGGAAGAGGATTTGAAGGGTGACTGTGGCTCTGAAGATGCGTGGTGTGGTAGCGCTGCCGCCACATCACTGTGTCTGCTGGCTCAAGTGCTACAGCTCCAAAGACCCCCTGTTACACGGATACTCGTGAGAGCTTAATAAGGAGACTCACGGACGCACACAGCAACTCCCAGCAATGGTACCAACGCGTGCTAAATATGCCTCCGACGTGCATGAACAGACAAACAGACCCAGAGGACGCAGGGTGCTTTGAGTCTAGTGGGCACCCCCTGGAAAAAAGTATCACAGAGAAAAATTTCCTTTCTTTTATGACCAGCCAGAGACTTGTCTCTTGTCAAAGGCCTGGATTTTTAAAACTGAATTTGTTTAATGTCTACAACATGCTGTTCTGATATACACACACCTAGTGAAATCCTGCTGCAATTATTACTACGGTTAAGCAAATTAATCTGTCACCTTCCACAGTCACGAGCGCATGTGTGTATGTGTATGTGTGTGTGTGTGTGTGTGTGTGTGTATGTGTGTGTGTGTGGTAAGAGCACCTAAAATCTACAAAGGCCTGGAATTTGAAGAGGCCATGGTTTAAGAAGATTAAATAAACAACTCACACTGCTTCTCTTCTTGATCAATAGAGTCAAAATACACAAGAGGAAGGGCTCTCAGGTATCTAGATACGACTGAGACAAAAACAGTTCCTGAATCCCATTTTTAAAAGGGCACAGAAACACAGAAACTGGATTTCACTATAAAATGAAGATATTTTGAGAAAGTATTCTAAGCATGCTGAAAGTCCAGCTGGCACCAGAGCATACGTACCTCCTTTGATCAGCTAAGACCACACAGTAATACTATATTAACCGTTTCTTTAAAAATATCCTAAGTGTGGGCTGGCAGGTTTGTTTATCCCTAAGAGTCTGGAGACTTACTCCGTCAAGCTGGTGTAGGACATATTTTTTTGTCACATGAAAACACACACCACACGACAAATTTTTAGATACAAAATGTTCACATTTTCCACTTACTGTCATTGTTAGAGCCTGTTTCCATAACACCATAAGGAGGAGCCAGAAGTCCTGCCATATACTGTCGATATTTCTGAAAGACAAGATTGTAAACTCAACACACAGATATTTACTCGCTTTGAGCATTCATTTATTTACATGTTAAAAAGCAGAAACGTTGGGTGTCAGGAAGCATCTGAGCCTTGTATTTATAGAGCCCTGAAACGTGCTCTCTGGGGTCTCTGGCGTAAAATAAAGATGTGTTCTAAAGAGGTCTTCCTGAATAAGCCTGAGTGCGCCCGCCCCGCACCCCGCCTGGGGGCAGGAGGTCTCTCTCAGCCAGCTCATTTACGTATTTGTGACTGACTGAATTGGGTGGGCTTTTCACCCTCCTCCACCCCTGCTCCCCTCTCCACCCCTGCAAACACATGCTTAGCTTTTCGTAGAGGGAAAAGGCATTTGGTTTCTATAGACGCAGATACAGATACATGCGCTGCCTTCTTAATAGGTGAATGCCACTGAATCAGCTTCTTTCAAAGCAAAAAGACATGCATCTCAAGAAAAATGTCTGTTTTGAAAGAAGTTGATTCGCTTCCATTTATCTACTTCCTTTTACACTGTACACCTGCCTGCTATGTAACCTCCAAAGAACTTTTGGTGTGTGTCAAATAAAATAGTTTGGCTTAATTTAGAACTATTTGGATTCCCCTGAATTGTATTCCCCTGGCTTTGGGTCCAGGCATGCTCTAAAACCTGGGGCCCGGGAGCCTCGGGAGCCTGTGCTGTTAGGGAGGAAGAAGCTTTGGTGAGCATAAAGCAATCTAGAGCATCTAGCTCGAGAGGAGGGACATTGACAAAGAACGGAAAACGAGGATTAGCCACCCTGTCTTCTCAGGTAATAAACACAGCCTCCTCTTTCAGAATGGAAACTGGGCAATTTTATTTATTGCACGGTGTCATGTATATTTATGGTTTATAATTATGATGACATACAAATGTTAAACAGCATCAAAAGAATCACAGTGTGCTCACGGGTTATACAAACGTCAGCAGAAAAGGCTTCATCTGTAGCAATGGGCAGCTGGTGACATGCAGTATTCAGGCAACCATCTGGCCCATTTGGTAGATGTGAATGGCGTTTGTGATGTGACATTGATGCTTTCTCAAAAGAGCCTTCTTCTAGTCAAGATGTGACTAGCTTTTTTAAAAAATATTTTTTTCTTCTCATTCTGAGGCAACTGTACTAACACCTGCGTGCAAGCATTAAAACCATGATTTTCTTTGCCTCTGAACTAACTAATCACTCAAACATACCCACAGGACCAATGTATCACCCTGCATTCTTGACATCTCCTTTGATAATTTCTCAATCCTGATTCTCTTCTTTCTTATGACACCATCTACTCTTCTTCAAGAGACAGAACATTCATTAAGCACATTTCTGGGCATCATATTATTCTGGACAATAAATAAAATAAGCTCAAAGAGAGCAGATGAGGACGGGGTGTGTTCTAAGCTTTTGTGATCCCCCTATAGCCTTTTGGGTCAATCTTCTTATCGTTAGCAACTTCCTAAGAGGCTCCTAAAAGAAATAGTTCATGTTAAAAAGACCGTTTTGCTTTGTTTAGAGATGTTGTCTTGATGTGACAGATGTTTGTTTCAGGCACCTCAATGTCAATCCTCATGAACTTCACAGAAGTACTTCCCTGATTCCTGGATGAATGGGACTTCACCTCCTTCAAACCCCGTAGCCCCTGGTCTGTTACTCTCTCATAGAACACATCATCAGGGCCAACACTCGTGGGAACTGACTAGAGTGGCCCTTTGAGGAGGAGCATGCAGACTGGACTTCAGGACATGCGTGTATTGAGCACCTACTGTGTGCAGAGAACCTAGGCAGAAAACAGACAGGGTCCCTTGCACTTGGGAAGTGTCTATTTTCTGCAACATGGGGCACTATATCGTCCACATAATATGAACTTGATACTTAACTATTGAATTTCTAAATTTTTTCCAGAAAATTCCAAATATAAAAATAGACAGACTGGCACATACTCCACATCCTAATTCAATGATTATTAACTCACGACCAATATTATTTCATCTACACATCTATCTACTCACCCATTCCAGAATTATTTTGAAGCAAACCCTAGCTATTATATCTTTTAAACCATATATATTTCAGTAAGAATCTCTAAAAGATAAGGACTCCTTTTTTTTCAAACAAAACCACAATACCATTATCACAGCTAAGAAATGTAACAACTACATAATATCCAGTTGATTTTCAAACTTCTAATTGTTTCATTCATGTCATCATTAAATTGAAATTAAAAATAGTTTATTTAATAAGAGAACCTTGGTTACAGTTTAACAGCTTTTGTCACAGGGGAAATTACAAAAACAGGGTTGAAATATTTATACTTGTAAATGAAAAGTCAATCTTTTAAAATTAATGGAGTACTTTTTAATAAACATTAACTAAAGCTGGGAAATTTATTTCTTATATAGCATCCTATAAAGTACCCTATATTAATTACGATAAAAAGAGCTAACTAGAGTAAAACCTATATCAAAAAATTGGGATTCCTAAATTATTTACATAATGCTTGATCTTTGCGCAGTATTTCATCTTCCAAGCACAAGTTTAAAAAAGTCTATAAAAGAAAATACCATATGAAAAGGTGTTGAACCTTATTCATAATAGAAAGGCACATCAAAACTACAGTGCAGTATCAGTTTTACCTGGCAACATTGGCAAAGTTTCAAAGAGTTTGCTAATATCCCGTTGATGAGAATGGAGAAAACAGGTTCTCTCATATATTGCTTATGGGACTGTAAAATGATACAATGTCAGTGCAAGGCAATTTGGATCTAACTACTTTTAAAATGCGTATTTCCTTTGACTGAGCTAGGACCCTCCCTTAGAGGGCAGACATAGAGCCTTCTGAAATACTTGAATATGTATGCAAGCATGTTATCTGTTTGTAACAGTAAACAACAACAAACTGGAAATAACTCAAATATTCATAAGTAAAGGACATTCATCCTGATAAGTAGATTATGGTAAGTTATTTCTTTTTTTATGGGAGTACAAACATTTTGGTTACAAGTAATACCTTTGCCTCACCCAAGCCAGGGTGAGAGGTGTGCCCTTCCCCCATACCGTGAGCACCATAACCCTTAGTTGTGAATTTACCCACTCCCAACCCTCATCTGATCGACACCCAGTGAACATTACTACCATATGAGCACCTTAGTGTTGATCAGTTAGTACCAATTTGATGGTGAGTACATGTGGCACTTATTTTTCCATTCTTGTGATATCTCACTTTGAAGGATGGGCTCAAGCTCTACCCAGGATAATGTAAGAGGGGCTAGATCAAGATTATGCTGAGTTATTTCTTGATAAATAGATGGTGTTAGAATTGTATGCAGCCATGCAAAAGAATGAAGCAGCATTATCCATATAGATATGAAATGATCTCCACAATGTTTTTAATTTTTAAAAAAGCAAACTACAGCATCATATGTATAGCATTCCACCATTTTGTGGGGATAAAAAGATAGATGTTTGTGTGTGTGAATATATATACAGATTTGTAAATGTGTAGACTATCCCTGGATAGATACACAAGAGAGTAGTAACAAGGGTTGCCTCTGGAAAAGTCATCTCGTGGTTGAGGGTCCAGTGAGAGAGACACTTAGTTGTCACTGTTTATCCTTTAGAACTTCTGACTTTTGTGCCTTGGGACTCCAGAACAGTTAATGTTCTTCTCTATTTCACATGTATTATTGAACGTTTATACTAGATTTCATTTGAAGAAAGGATTCTACCTACTAAAACAGCAAACAAACAAAACAAAACAAAAAACCCACCCAAACAATAAAAACCAAAACAATTATTAAAAGAAGGAAGGAAGGAATTAAGACAAATAAAAGGCCACATATGAGGGCTCTGGTCAACCATCCCAGCTAATCCCGGCCTTTGAGTCGTCCCAGCCAGAAGCAAACATGTGAGGAAGAAGCCCCAGATGAATCCAGCCCCCAGCCAGCCAAGTCGCCTCCAGCCATTCGAGCCACCTCGGCCATTCAGGTATTCCCAAAGGAGGCTCCAAATATCATGGAGCGAAGACAAGTTTTCCCACTGCATCCTGTTCAATTTCCTGATCCAACCCATAGAATTTGCGGGTGGTTGGCATGTGGCATTGAGTTTGGCAGTTTGTTACACAGCAGTAGATAACTACAGCAGAAGTTGGTATCTGAAAGTGAGGCGGTGTTGTAACAAGACCTAAAATGTGTGGTGTTAATTTGGGGATTGGAGGTGGAAGGTAGAACGAAGCCTGACAGGGCTGGAGGGGATCCGATGAGGGCTTACAGAAGAGTCAGGGAGACACTAACGGAAGGTGGAGAGCATGCACCCTTGTGTAGTGGTGGAAAGTTTAGCAAAACCGACACCTGCAGTAATGTGGAAAATGGAAAATGTACCTAAACAACTGGTGGATCTGCAAAGGAGATTTCCAGGCAGAAAGTACCAACTGTTTTCTTCCTGCTAACAGAAGATACAGATACAGATAAGCTGACAAAGGAGTCGTTCAGTTTGCAATCATCATTTAGAGTAAATATAAATTAGGGTCCAGGACTTATAAAGTTCAAAAACAAAGCTATTTCTCATCTCCAACCTCTCCAGTAAAAGATGTTCAAAGTAAGAAAGGCCCTCATGGCAAAGATCAAATGCAGGGCACTGGCAGGCAAACAAAGCCTCAGAGTAAAGAGGCCGAGGGCGCGACATAAAACCCTTTTTTATGAAAGGTTTAAGGTGGTGCTTCATAGGTTATTTTAGATAGACGAAAGACTTCTAAAGAATCTTAAGGATGTTGTATCACAGTAACTTCAAAAAGGGTTCAAAGTAGAAAACGGCTTATGCAAAGATACATGTAGGTTTGGCTTTTGTCCAATGGAGTGGATTATAAATTGATACATAAGAAACCCACCAAGGTTTTAAACAAATTACACTAGTTGGACTGAAAGAGACAGAGTCAGAACACGCTAAAAAAAAAAAAAAAAAAAAAAATCCTTTGGATCCCTGAAGTTTCTTGAGCAGGAAGCAGGCTGAGAAAACTCATCAGCTGCAACACAGACTACTTTTTATGAAAAGGGAATAGGATGCAGAGCAGAACTAAAAGCTCAGCCAGGAGCCACAGAAATCAACTCCTAGGGAGTAGAATTGGTTCTTAATCAAGGAACTGGTGCCATTTGCCCAGCTGGACTTCAGAGTTGCTATGGACTGGTGACTGTTATGTGACACTCATTCCGACCCCCGCCCTCTTGTTGAATGGGAGTGTCTGTTGCAGTTTTCCTGTCCCCTGTACCCACTGTTTTTTGGGTGTGGGGGCACATAACTTGTCTCTTTCATTCACAGGTCTCAGACCGAGGAGACGCATCCTCAGGGAACTGTACCTGAGAAGCAGCATCCAAGGTGCCCCATCTACATCTAGACCCAATTTAGCTGATAAGTTGATGCCATAACAGGAAAAGACTCTGGGAGTCTGTGGGAGAGGCGTGAATTGTTATGGCCAGACGGTGGACAGAGGCAGACTGTATTTTCTAAAGGTGACTACAACACTATCTCTCATCCCACATGCTTTCCTGAAATGTGACCCTCTCTTTCCTTCATCAAAAGAGAGCATCTAAGACATCTTCATAGATTGTCTTGTAAGCAATAGAATGCAGCGGATGCGATGCTGTGTGACTTCCCAGGCCAGATCTGAAGAAGTCTTGCAGCTTCCACCTTGGTCTCTGGGAGCACTTGCTCTCCAGATGCTCTTTCTTGGGGTGCTGCCTCTCAGAGGACATCTGCCATGCTGTGAGAAGCCCAAGCTGCATGCAGAGGCCACACAGAGGTGCTCTGGTCAACAGTCCACCTGAGCCAAGCCTCTGACACCTCCAAATGATTCCAACTCCCAGGGGCTCAAATCAACTCCAGCCACCCAAGTCTTCCCAGCAGAGGCCAAGGCAGTATGGAGCAGATAAGTCATCCCTCCGTGCCCTTTTGGAAGTCCTCAGAGAATTCATTTTTGTAATAAGATAGTGGTTAGGGCCAGGCACGGTGGCTCATGCCTGTAATCCCAGCACTTTGGGAGGCTGAGGCAGGAGGATTGCCTGAGGCCAGGAGTTTGAGACCAGCCTGGCGACATAGCAAAACTCCACCTCTATAAAATATTTAAAAAAAACCAAGCCAGGCATGGTGGCACAGGCCTATAGTCCCAGCTGCTTGGGTAGCTAAGGCAGGAGGATTGTCTGAGCCCAGACGTTTGAGGTTGCAGTGAGCTATGATGATACCTACAACTCCAGCCTAGGTGACAGAGTGAGATTTCATTTCAAAAAAAAAAAAATGGCAGTTGTTTCATACCACTAGATCTGGTGTGGTTTGTTTAGACAACAATAGATAAAAGGAACACCCTATCAAAGACTAAATTTGTAGATTTAAAGTTCTGGCTTCTACAACGAATAGGCCAGGCTGGAAGATTACCTTGGAATATTAATGGGCCATCTCTAACAGGGCTGCTGTAGAATCAGTGGTGCTCCAAGTGGGGTGCAGACACAGCTTGTGTCTCTAGGGTGTGGTGGAGAAACTGCCTAGAGGGCCCTGGAGAGGAAAGGGGTGTAGACATGCTAGGTTTGCACAGTGACAAATGCTAACCCAGATGCTGCTATGTCTAGGTGGCCTGGAATAGATGAGGATCAAGGGCACAATGTTGGGAGCCCAAGCCTGGAGCCCCCTTGGCTGAGCAAACACTGAGGCTTTGGGATCAGCTGCTGTGTCTGTCTGGCCAGGGGCTGGCCTGGCGGGGTCGGCCTGTGGCGGTGGTCAGCATCACTCCTCAGAGAGTGTGGCAGTGGCAGCGGGGGTCAGGACAGCAGTGGAATGAGCAGATGGCCTTCTGCCTTAGATTAACATGCAGAAGTGGGGGTGATCCCCTCCGACTATAAAATCCTCTAGAGGTAGGGCGATTTGGGGAGTTAGATACTGGGCAACCTTCTAATAGGGCTTATTGATGCTCAAGTGATGAACTGAAAAATAAGAGAGATGATTGTATCAGTAAACCTAGATTGTGTAGCAGTTTGTATCTTCATAGAGGTTAAAAGTCACTCCATGTTTTCTGAACCATAGAATAAAACTAAAGGGAATTACCAAGGCCAGGCTGAGTAGCACCCACTCACATAAGTCAGCACAGCTCAGCCTGGGGTCAGCACAGTTTCTTTATGGCGGTTACTCAATGTGGCCGCCACACCCTTTAACACCTCCTGCTGCTGAGGTGTGCTGTGGCCTGGCTGAGCTCTTCGACAATGACCTCTTTGGGGCCCTGGTGGACCTCCCCGTGAAAACCCTTCCCCTAGATCCCAACACACTCTAACACTTCAATAGCTTAAATGGTGGCACTCAGTCTTTTTTTAAATCACCACATGCACATGGGACAGAGCTATGCCTCTAGCTCAAGTACTAAGATGGTAGCAAATTAGTAGAGATAAGTCAACAGTGAGATAAAGAAAAGATCAGAGCACTGAATCAGTGCTTTGAAGGGAGCAGGAAATGATGAGCTCCAGTACTACCCCCAGACTCCTGCACTGTGGCCTTCAGGATGTGTGCCTCCCGTGTGACTCCTGAGACAGCTCAGATTATTCTATTACAGAGCCATTTTATTCGTGTCAAAAGAAGCTTCTACAAGGCCCTTTTTAGGGTGTTGGTGTGGGTGCACAGCAGACTACCAGGTTGGATGTAGTTCTGTCTCATTCCTGTTAGTGAAGCCACGCTGCCATGACTCTGGGCCAGAACACGGAGAACCCCAGCTGGAGGACTCGTGAACACTCCACTTCCCAGCCTTTCAGGACCTCTGAGGGCAGACAGGAAATCAGTTATACAAATGACAAGAAAACCACAAGGGCCTTCGAGGGTCCTAGAAGCACTTGGCAGGCTTGGTTCTTAGGCTTTCCTCCTGGCTTCGCCACTAACCAGTTGGGTCACTGCAGACAAGTCCTTCAAGCTCTCTCGATTCAGTCTCATCAGTGAAATGGGTGCTTTGAATTAGATCTCTCCTGCACAACCCGGAATTCTCTGGAGGGCCCTCAGGCAAGGGCAAGCATGGTCTTCACCCCTATGGCAACTAGAGTATCTTCACTTGTATCTGTTTTATAGATTAGAGTGCCAAGACCAGTTTCATTTGAAAAATGACTTTGATTTCTAAAAAAAAATTAATAAAAGTTTGCAAGCCACAATATTAAATAATCTGTAAACTTTCAACCAGAAAGATGTCACTCAAAGATCTCCATGAAGAATCAACAGAGACCAATTTAGGATTTGTCTGGGAAATGTTACGGACTCTACTTTTTGTTATGAAGACTACCATGGCAGTGGACTGGCCAAGGGACAGTTTGCTCCGTAACTGGAAGGTTTAGCGACAACATTGGTTCTAGGAATTTAAGTGAGATGCACCACAGTGCAGTGCTGACCTTCTCAAACTGAGATGTGCAGACACTCAGGGTGGCACCTGGCAGGGCAGAAAGGGATATGGGAAGAATAAACAGGAGCTCTTCTTGGAGCTTAAATTTTATTCTATGTCAAGTAGTTTAAAGGATTATTTTTATGCTTTTATATTATGGAATAGAAAGCTAAATTTGCATAAATATTAAAGATTAAAGCATGAGACTTCAAAGAAATTCTGAGCTGGCTGCTGGCTACTTCTAGCTACAAAGGGTCTAGACCCCAGGCATTATGTATTGATTTCCTCTGCGTTTGGGAACTTCAGTGGAAAAATACGAGAACCTCTGATGTTATGGGAAGCATGCAGACATTGGTATCACACAAGACTGGGGTCTTAATTCTGATCCCACCACATGCTACCTGTGTGAACTTGGGTAACTTACTTACCATGATCTCCTGGGTAAGGAAACTGGGATCACAGCACCCATCTTTTGGGACCATTGTGAGGACGGGAAATAAAATCTGTAACAGTGCCCAGCACATATTAGGCACTTAATAAATGGTTGCTGATGATAATAATAATAATGTTGGTAACTGTAATAACAAACCAAGGATGAATTAAGCTAACCAGAGTATATTTGATGATATTTTCCAACCAGATAGTTTTCATCTTTGGGAAAGAACATTTTCCGTATTACGACTTCACATGACTGAGGCTGTTGATGTGCACACAACATAAAGATCCGCAATACACCTATTGATCTGTCTGCTAAATCGGGCTGTGGAACAATGGGAATTTACATATGATGCTTTCTTAAATGATTTTATAATATAGGACCTATTTTTGATCCACATGGTACAATGGTCCAAGGAGAAAGCGACATGTTCCAAAGTACGGAGAAAGGAAAAGTACGAGAGAGAAATAACTTATAAAATAAACATAAGTAAAGCCTTTCAACCATCAGAGCTGTTTCTTATTAACAGAATCCCTTAAAAATTAATTTGTAAATTATAATTTGCCAGTTTTTAAAGCCAAGTCAGTGCCTGTGGCTCAGAATAGAGGGAAGAGGAAGGGGAGTAAGAAGTGGCAGGGGGAACGGGGCACAAAGGGAGGGAGGATGTCCTTAGGTCAGTGACACCCGTCCCCAAATCAAGCTGTAGATGTGCAACCAACTTTACTGTTTTCTAGAAGGAGACAAAAGATGACATTCTCAGAAAGGTTAAAACCTGGTCTACCTTTCAATCAATTAATTGCCTCCCCCCCAAGGCCATTGAGGAATTCTGGCTGGAAGCCTGGCAGAGCCACCACGGGACAGAGGTGGTGTAGGAATACGTCCAGCTCTGCTCCACAAGCCCCGAGCCCTGGCCTGGGGCTGCTCCCGTCCAGAGGGAGGGGGTACTTTTTTAATGTACACAAGGGCTCCACAGGGCCCCGATGTAGCCCAGGAGCTGGCATACAAAAGTTGGGTGGCATTTGCTGGGGAGGAGACATAACAGAGTCATATCACTCTCTGAGAGGCAACTCGGTTCGCAAAGCAGGACTCAGAGAAGAAAGGGAGGCTGGCAGCTTGAACCTGAGCTGTGCCATCTACACAAGAGAAGACAAGGGCTGGCAGGGCGGGACTCTCTACCCTGGAGGTCAAGGCCTTCCTGGCAGTCTATGAGATCTTTTCTGGGTGTTCTCCAAGTTGCTGCCCACTGCCAAGGCCAGTCCAGGCTGCCAGCAGGAGCCTCCACCAGGGAGGCCTGTGCGACACATGACTGCCACCATATTCCTGCCTGGCCAGCGGCAGCCAGGCAGAGACCAGCGAGCTTTGGGCACACTCCTTCCCAGTAACTGTCCCCTTGCCATCCCCCTCCCCCTGAGTGACCATCAGGCTGTAGGGAGAGCCTCAGTAGCTTCATAGGGGTACGTATCTGAGACCCCCAGGCTGGGAAAATCAGCACTAGAAAAGCGTTACAATCAGGAAGCCATGAGGATGACTGACAATCTTGCTGCCAACACCCGGGGGGAGGGGCACGTGCTCAGAACAAGAGTACACAGTAGGTAGTACCCAGGACTGGGAATGAATAGCAGAGGACTGTCCTGGGGATGTGGGGACATGTCTCATCATAAGGTCCCATCCATTATGTTGTACTAGGTTCTCCCAGCGTACTAAAGTTGAGATCATAAAATGTCATGGCAAGAAACAGGTCCTCTGTACTTCCTCCAGAGCATCGTGATTCGACAGTAGAATAGCTTTGAAGAGCTATTTGAAGAGGCTCCCTCTTCTATGTTTCTTGGAGAGAGTTCTTTCACGACCTCTACATGATGTGAAAATGGATGTGACACGTTGCTCTAAAATCCCAGAGAGCTAGAGAATTCTTAAACATGTGAATAGTAGAAAAGAAGGCAAAAAGCAAAGCAGTTACAAATGGAAACCTGCAAGCACAAGTTTTCTGTTTACCCATTTAAAGCCACATGTGCTGTTTTTCCTACAATAGACCACTGGCTGGACTGCATTTACCTCTTATGCCAAGTTATTCTGTTTCCCTGTTTCTCGATTTCTATAGCATTGGCATAATAGGGCAAAAAGAACTTCCATCGCCAGTTTTTCAATAATGTTTACTGACATCCTTTGGCCCTATTATAGATATTTCTAAGTGGAGGCAAAATTCTGCTTGCTAACTCACAGCCATTCTTAATTCATGGCCATCCTGCTGAGAGAGGTTGTCTGGAGTGAAATCATAGCACTGTAGCTCTAATGGACGATGCTTGCCAAACGTGCATCACTTAGGAATCGTAGACTACGGCACAACTAGGATGATGCTACAAGAAAGCAAATAAAGTCACTGAGAAAACCACATGGTAGAAATGCTCTCTCCTAGTGGCCTGTGAAGGTGCCCAAGATTCTGACCAATAGGTAGGTGTAGGGACCCTCACGTACTATCAAGTGAAAGCAGAGGTATTACTTGTGAGCAATAATAGTTTAATCAAGTCTCACTCTGTCATTGAGAGTAGTCAGATTAACCTTGAAGTAACGGGAGAATAATACAGTCATCTAGTCACTTAACAAACACTAACTGCATGTGGGTTCAGTGGTGACACAGGAGGCATGGTGGAGCCCGCACAGGCCCTGCAGTCCAGTGAAGGGGACAGCCGTTGACATGAGATCATACAGATAACTGTACGAGAGCAATGGGGCTAGGTCCCAGAAGGGAAAAAGTATAGGGTGCTTTGAAAACATGATCAGGTGGTGAAAGGTGGGGCATTTGGATTTGGGAGGCAGGGAAATGACATTGAATCTGAGGCTGAGGAGGCTCGGAGGTAAGGGACTGGGAGAAGGGAGAGAGGAATGGGTTGGATGTTAAGGGACAGAGAAGGCCAGGATGGTGGAGGGTGAGGCCAAGGGGAATCGGGGAGGGTGGAGAAGGGGGTGAGGCCTCCTCATGCAGGGCCCAGGACAGGTGAGGCTTTGCACGTCACCGTCAGGATTCCCATTATCCTAGTATGACGGGAAGCATTTAAAGTGGAGAAGTGACAAGAACAGATTGGTGTTTTTAAAAGATCATTCTGGCTGCTGCGTGGAGAATGGTTTTGATGGGAAAACAAGGAAGGTATTGTGTGCTGAGGGGGAGGGCAGGCCTGGATGGGGCCCCTCACAAGGGCCTGACATAGGGAAAAGGAGGAGGAAAGAGGAAAGGAAGTGGAGTCGGTGGGGGGGAGATAAAGGTGCTTCATTTCTAAAAGCAGAGGTGAAACAATCTCCAGCTACTTACTGTTAACAACATTAAAGCCTCCGATTTCTTGTTGAAGCTCACTCAACATATCTGTGCTTTTAATATGACTAAAAGGTTCAAAGATTCAGGGGCTCCCTGGGCTGAGTGTAATTTTAGTTAGTGCACACTCTGTATATTCAAGTGATTAATTAGCCATGAGCTTCTCTTAGGGAAGCTCAAATAGAGAGCAAGGCACACACAGTAGGTCAATGCTACTTAATTGGAAGGCATAAAATAATCTGCTCTGGAGCTGTTACTGCGAAGTAAATCCTTATATCTCTCATTACATTAAGTCTGAGTATACTACAGTCCATCTAACAGGTAAAATGGGACTGTGAGGGGTGAAAAAAATAGCTGTTGCCTCTTTGTTTAAGGAAAAACAGTTGACTGACATTTCATTTAACCATATTGGTCTTCAAAGGATGATGGATAGTCTGTATAGTTGTTCTGAATAGAAACTAACATACGAAGCCCTGCTCTTATAAAATTAACAGTAATATGAGTAATACAAATCAAGAAAACATGGAAATTCCAAAAACATGTTTACATATTGATAATACAGGATTAGGATGCATTGATCATTTCACAACCTAAAATAAAGGATCATTGCACAGAAAAGAATAGCCCCAGACTGCCATCCCACTGGCGCAGACTGTCAGCATCTTGTGTTTGCTTCCTTACTCTACAGTGCACGGCTCCGGGGGTGGCAGGCCGGGCAGAGGGACCGGGTAGAAGCTCAGGTGGGTGGGAAGACTTTGCTGGCTCGGACAGACAGCAGATCTTCCCACTGTGAAATCAGCCCTTTAGTTTCTGGCTTTGTCCCTCAAAATGCAAAACCACTGAGGCACGGGCACTATGTATTTCTCAGGTTATTTTCTGACCAATTCCTCTAAAAGCCGTTCATACGTAACTCACCTGTCCTGCCGCCTTAACTCAGATCCTACCCAGTAACACGCCCTCCCCGGGGGGCCAGGCATACAGTTTCTGCATATTTTTCCAGCTTCTGCCATCTCCACGCACATTGGTTGCTGAAAGGTAAACTACAGAAGGACAGTGACTTTATCTGTTGTGTACACTCAACCTCCCAGAGCACGCTACTTCTTAGCTTCAGTCATTCTCCACCTTTAGAGACTTTCTACTTTATTCCTTCCAAACTGCGGCAGCTTTTCTGCCCACACGTGTGGTGTGTGCCTGCTCTCCTCCCTCCCCTCCATGATCAGCATGTCTCGTTGCTGCTCCAAGTTCCCATGAACAACCTTGAAACATCCGTGTCAATCTCAGCCAATACTGACTCTGTCTAGGAAATCACCGTAACATAGTTCCGTGTGGCTTGGGAAGCTTCTGTTTATCATGGAATATTGCTCCCCTTGAAGGGATCCACCCTTTGAGTGGATCCTGGTGTCTATCATCTCTCTGCTCTGAATAATCAGAACTCTGTTTTTCCTGCAAGGTGTGTTGTTCTGGGCCTCACTCAGGCCCCATACTTTCTAATTTCCCTCTATATCATCAAATAACAAAGTAGGCTCCACTTCTCCTATTGACTCTAGGAGGTGTCAGTAATGAAAGCAGTACTTTAGCCACTCTGGAAATTAGTGTGGAAGAGAACGTTAGGGTGCCACGTGTCCGAAGGGGTGGGGCCCTGAGAACGGGCAAGGCTGAAAGAGTTGGGGGGATACAAGCTTTAAGATCCAGGCAAACGTGAGCTCCGATCGCAGCTCTGCAAATCTCTGCTGGTGCTGACAAGACTTGTGAACCCTCACACCCCCGGCCCCTGCCTGCCTCTCCAGCCTCAGCTCCCACACGCTTCCCCGTCCGCTCCTTCCACCATGCTGGGCTCTTTCAGATCCTTCAGCACATCGAGCTTCCCTCCTGCTGCCTGCGATGCACTTTCCACCAAGCTGGCCTTGCCAGATTCTACTCATCTGAGCTTCTACATCACCTCCCTATAGGGGCCTTTCCCAGGCCCCCTGCCTACATGAGTCCTCTTTCATTCTCTCTCTCAGCATCACGTCTCTGCCATCAGCGTGCCCAGTAATGTGTTGGTAGGCACTGCATCTGAGACTGCCGGCTCAGTGCCTTTCTCCTCTCTTCCACTACAGGCTAGGGACCACACCTGTATTCTTTCTCACTGCATCCTAGGACCTAGCACAGTGCCTGGAACATAGGAAGCTTTCAGGGAATCCTTGTTGAGTGGATGAATCACTGATTGAATTTCTTAACCACTCTGAGGTTCAGATTCCTAATAATAAACCAGAAATATTACCTTGGCACCCCTCATGGTTGATGGAAGAACTGAATGTGATAACCCAAGTAAAGCTCCTCACGACTCAGGCATGCAATAAACATTAGTTCCCATTTCCTCTGCATCTTTGTTTCTTCTCATACTGATGCTGCCAAAGGGCACATTTTCATTTAAAAAAACTAATGCTTGAAAGAAAAATCATCCTAATGCCTGGAGACCTATACACACAACGCTAGTGATTTGGAAATATGATGAAAGAGGCTATTTGAAATCATGTGATGTACATGGTCAAATATCTCTGTGATGTTTGTTCTTTATAAATAAGCTTGTTGCTTAAGAGAAGGGCCAGGCCAGGACCGGCATGATGATCAGTTGATGCTGATAAAAACAAGGCCTAAATTTAGCCCATCAAAATCCATGAATACTAATCAATTTTGTAACTTGAAAGGAAGTACAGAGGAATAGAGCACCCAGTCTGCTCTCTCAGAATTAGTGCCAAAATATACTCATCAGCGAAAATTTAGTTTTAAGAAACTCACGTATAACCCATGTCTGATTTCAGTTTTAGTCTCAGAAATGAGATAGCACTGTAAAAATTTAATTCCAAGACAAACAGATATGAAGCACATCACTCGGAAAATTCCTTTGCTGTCTCTGATGGCTTTATCTAATTGGTGTCATTATGTTTTAACTCCATTGACTATCAATTGCATTTCTGTAAACTTGGCAAAAGCTTCCCGTGTAATATATTTGAAGAAAAAATACTGCATTTGCTCTCTCTTCCAGAACTGCCAGAAGAAAAAAAGAACTTTAATTAAATTTTAAATGAAAACCTCAATCACTGAGAGTTTAAAAATAATAGAACAGAAATTATAAAACATTGTAGATGGCACTGAATATTATTAGTGTTAAAAGGAACCAGATTTTCTGATTTTGATAACTGTATTATGGTTACATAAGAAAATGTCCTTGTTCTAAGGAAACGTTCCCTGCAATGTTAGGGGCCAAGGAGCACAATGTCTCAAAGTACTCACAAATGATTCAGAAAAAAATAAGAGAGAACAGGGGAGGCAAATGGGGCAAAATGTAAACAACTGGCAGAATCTGGGCAAAAAGTCTACGGGAGTTCTTTGTGCTATTGCTGCAGCTTTGCTAGGTACACTTAAAATCATATCAAAACTGGGGCCGGGCGCAGTGGCTCACGCCTGTAATCCTAGCACTTTGGGAGGCCGAGGCGGGTGGATTGTTTGAGCTCAGGAGTTCGAGACCAGCCTGAGCAAGAGCGAGACCCCGTCTCTACTAAAAATAGAAAGAAATTAATCGGACAGCTAAAAGTATATAGAAAAAATTAGCCGCGCATGGTGGCACATGCCTGTAATCCCAGCTACTCGGGAGGCTGAGGCAGTAGGATTGCTTGAGCCCAGGAGTCTGAGGTTGCTGTGAGCTAGGCTGACGCCACGGCACTCACTCTAGCCAGGGCAACAAAGTGAGACTCTGTCTCAGGAAAAAAAAAAAAAAAAATCACATCAAAACTAAAAATTATCAAAAATGAAAAGCAGTCAGAGTTGAAGCTTTAAGTGACTATTGTTAATGCATTTATTCTATCCAACCTGCCTTCCCCAGCTCTGCTCAATGCCAGGCTCTGGTGTCCCCCATTCTGCAGGCTCAGCTGCCTCCACCTCTTGAGCGAGTCCTCATTGGACTGGCGAGCTCTGTCCTCAGCACCAAGGAAGGGCTGGAGCTGCCCCTGGGTGCCACGTATCCAGTTCTCTGGCATGTGGGGAGGAAGGATCAGGGTGGAAAAGATCCGGGTGGAAAGAAGGGCAGCATCTCAGGCTACAAAGTCCTAATCACATCTCACGTGCTCTGCCTTCTCCCTTGAGGAGCATGTCTATTCCCTGGCTGGGACTGGCACTGAAATGCAGTCCACAGCCTGCCCTGCCCTCCTACCCAGGGGACATTTCTTGTCCTGTATACCACCGGATCTAGCCTGAAATACTGCCCATCATGTATAGATGACCCAGAGCCACGATGCTGTCACCTGTCTGATGTTTTGGTCTTTCACATGCTGGCAAACATCTCTTCTAGGCACCACCGGGGGGTCCTCCTGGCCTCAGTGCCACCATGGATCAAGTCTGAATTTTCTTGCCCCCTGGGCACTGCCATTCTCATCGTTGACCACTGCCCTCAGGGGCCACCTTCACAGCTTCTGGAACTGGGGTTCCTGGGAAGCACATTCTGGCTCCCTTGCATTCTCCACACTGGACTGGCTTGAGGCCCGAGGACCCTGTATCTTCAACCTCCAACGTTAACAGAGCCAAAGCGTCTAGCTGCCTTACCTGGAAATCTTTGATCACACACAAAAACAGATTTCTGTTGTAGTCCAGAAACTCAATTTCAAATGTCAATTCCCCAGTCAGAAGACAGCTACACTGGGCTTCCCTATAATTATCTCTATAGTACTAGAAGGAAAGAAACGACCTTTCTACCGGCCAACAGAAAATCTAAACACGATACAGGTGTGCCACGCTTAGGAGAACACAAAGTATGAAACATGAATGTACATTTTTCTATATTTGTAATATATTGGTATTCTTGATTTTATTATAAATTTTAATAAAATGCCTATTTTAAAAATAATATTATATTTTACCCCAATCAATATATACATGGCTTTTAAGGAACATCTATTTAATAGCAAGGTACATTTAAATTTGAGGGGAAAAAATGAAAGAACAATCTGGAGAGGAGAAAACTGTAAGGACTGGAGGAGTGCCTTGCTGAAAATTCCCTAGAAGCTTCACCTGGATAAACTATTGCCAACCACTTTCCCACTCATACACACGGTGCACAGATAATCTGGACAAAAAGGATTCTTCTTCCTCAGTGGAAGTGTCAGAAGCTGAGAATGACACCTTTAAGGACAGATGTGGGGACAGCCCATGAGGAGGGTGGCCAGGTGAGGGATTCTGGCTCTGGACCCCAGGACCCAGGGGGATCTTGCCTGGCCCACCCCACCCACTCGCCCTCTGTGCATGACAGTGATGTCCTGGTTTGTCCTCTGTACTCTCCTCCAAGCAGAAGTGGGCTGGTCCAGCCTGTCTGCATCCGATGGAGCTGGGACAGCTGCCCAAATGCTGGTCACCTCACCTATGGGGGTCAGGGATTTGCGTCTGAAGGAGAATGCTGACCGGAGGAGTTTGTCCAAATGGGTCCATGGAGTGACCCATTTGGGTCTGAGGAAAGGTCTTAGGGGGACGGGGTGGAGGACAGAAAAGCAAGCACCAGAGATACCCCAACAGAGCAAAGAGGAGGTGGTCTGGGATGCTGAGCACGAGGTGGAATGACGGGAGCACAGGTGGGACTCCTCTAGAGGGGGCAGGACTCAGCAGCCACCTGCCTGCCTCTTCTACCCCCACTCCAGCCCCCCTCCCTCAGGCGTGGACCTCGTTCCGGTCTGGATGTTGACCACGCTCTCCACCTCCCTTTCAGATCTCTACCTCCTGCTTTGAGAATCTTCCATTCTGACGTTTGATGCCCAACCGCCCCTCCCCCGACTTCCTGTACAGAAATCCACCCGGTCCCACATCCCTCTTCTTAGCTCAGATCTACTCTGGCCACTGGCTCTCCTGCTCCTGCCACCCAGGCAAGACCCCACACAGCCATGCTCAGGCTGCAGCCCACAGACCACCCCAGTGATGTCGCCAAGTAACACGGTCAACGCAGCCCAGTCACCTGGGGACCACTCACCCCCAACCCGGTCATGCTGCCTGCCAGGCCTCGCATCTGGAGCTTGTCAGTAAGTGCATTGCCAGCTATAAAGTACTGTGCCCGTGCTGAGTGGCGAATGTCGTTGCTATGCCGTGAAGCTAAGACATGGAGGGAAAAAGACAACTCCAAAGACGAGAACTCCCATTCAAAGCACCCTAGAGAATGAGCACCTTCATTCCACTGAATTAATTTACCCACATCTGGATCTCAAAAGAATACTAACTGGGATGCGAGGTGACAAAAATGTTTTAAAACTGGTTGTGGTGATAGTTGCACAACATACCACAAACTATTGACTTATATCCCGTAAGTGGGTGAATTGTGTGTATGTGAATTATATCTCCAGAAAGCTGTGGGGGGAAAGAGAAAACACTGAGTGGACTTCAGGATGTGAACCTGACTTGCCCAGCGTACCCTCCTGGCCGTCGGAGGGAGGGATCAGGAAAAGAAGCAGGAAAGCCATTTTTCGGAAATTCCGGGTGGGCTCTGCTGAAGCGTCCGTGCCCGCACAAAGCCCAGGCCTGACTATCCCTCCCACAGGCGGCTCACCACACGGGAACGCTGCGCGCCAGGAGAACTGGCATGCGTAGATTGCTCATGCCTATAGCATGCCGAGCTAGGCTTACTTTCTTCAGCATTTGATTTTTCCAAACAAAAGGAGAAACCAAGCACACAAAACCCAACAGTGAATTGATGAACGACTTTGCATATATATAGAATTTCCAGGCAATAAAGCATGCTCTCCAACAAGCTCGTCTTTGTTTGGAGGGAAATTATGCTTTGCTTTCTCACAATGCCCTCTGCCAAGCCCAGCGTGCCCTCCTAATTTAAATTAGTCTTTCAATTGTATGATCGTTCCAAAAGAAACTAATTTTCACTATGCTCTTTCAGGGAACTTAACCAAAACTTGATTTTTTTTTTTTTTGTGAGGTGTCAGTGGTGGTGGCAAACCCACACAATAAGGTTTTCTGCTTTGCCACAATCCTAAGATGAATCATTTTCTAAATATCTATAAATATTATTTTGATTATATGAATGGCTTTAAATAGCTGTTTATGAAAAACTCACAACACTGCAAAGTCTACAAAGAAATATGCCTAATATAAAATGTGAGCAAGAGAATTAAACACAAATTGCACAGTTATATTCTAATTTGTAGATTATAATTCAGTACCATAATGATGTATCCTGAAAATTATGTTATCTCAAAAAAAGATAAAAAACTGATTAAAATAACTTTTCTTATAAATCCTAAAATGCTTCATTCACTGAGTAATTTTATTCTGTCCTATCTCAATAAGGACACTTTAAATCAAAGACCTGAAAAGGAAGGTTTAATAAATCATGATGGTTTCAATAGGTTCTGTTTTCTTATTGTATGTTAAATTCCTCCAGTCTGTGTGAATTCTGCAGTTCGTATAATCTGGCATGAGAATGGAGAACCGTAAAAAATGTTTAAAACTTTGACTTCTCAGAGAGCATCTTAATGGTTTTTCTCACTGCTGGTTTATTTCCCAGAAGAGCCTCCATCTTCACTATAATTTTCTTAAATAAAGCTGTGATAGATGAGAATACCATGACAACTGGGAGTGTGAGGAATCTGGTCAAAAGTGGGTTAATTTTTTAATTGTCATAATCATGTGGCCCATTGTACAAATTCATAATCCAGACAAGCCAATCATTCTGAATGGCTTTGGAACAAATTCTGTTTTTTTCTTTCTTTTTGAGAAAGTGTTATTTTTATCCCTCCCCTCCCCAACTCCCTTCTTCCTATATACAAAAATGAGATATTCATCTCCGAATACCCTTGGTGACCCAAGCATACATTTTGGGGACAAATTATGTCAGTATAAAATTTGAGGTTGGCAGTCTCAGAGAACCAAGTTAAAAGTACATTACTTCTATATAAAATACTGTATATAAAATTAAACCATTTTTGCACAAAAAATGGTGAACAATAACTCAAGAAATAACCCCTTTTTTAGTGTGTTCACATAAGTGACACGTCAACACACATGGTTTCTATCAGGTAAAGTGTGATCTTGCCCCAAAGCAGGGAGTGGGTGGAAAGCACTCAACCCTCAGACAGGGAGGCTGCAAGGGTGGAAAAAGGTCTCCAACTCCTCGGAGATATCCACTGGCTCCATTTTCTAGCAGTTACCAATGACAAGTTCTAAAAAGCATAACTTTTTTTTTTTTTTAATTTCAGGGTATTATGAGGGTACAAACATTAAGGTTACACTTTATGTCTTTGCCGCACCCAAGCAAGGGTTAGGGGCATGCCCTTACTCCCTGCAATGCTCCCCGTGTCCTTTAGTTGCGGGTTTAGCCCCCCATCCCCCAATCCCTGGAGAGTATTTCTGCCATGTGAGCACCCTAGTGTTCATCAGTTAGTACCAAGTCCATGGCGAGGACAAGTGGAGCCCGTTCTTCCGATCTTGTGGTACCTCATAAAAAGCACAACTTTTAATTAAACACTACGGAAAAGGATGATGCCACATGCTTTGAAAAAACAAAACAAATCCACCCGAATGGCTCACAACAGGACAGGAAATCAAGGGTAAGTACTAAAAGCAGAATCCAGCTGTTGTCTCAAAACGATTAAAAACAAAGAAGAACAGAAAACATTAAAGTGAGATGGTTGTAGGGATGCTGCCAAGGGAGCATTTAAAACAGACCCAGAAAGTAACAACAAATTGCTCCCCACTTCCCACCTCCTCTCACACGCCGGAACTATAGAGAACTCTCTAAAGGAAATTCAAACAGTTCTTCTGTTTGGTGTCCTTTGAAGATGCTCATTGTGCAGCATCAATCGGCCAACGAACATGCAGGTCAAGTCCAATTTTGCAATAATTATTACGCAACGCTCAATGCCCACTTCAAAGGCCAAAATAGTATATGCAGGTGCCTGTGTAAATATGAGTGCTTTCAAAAGGTTGGTACAAACTGGAATAAGAAAATAGATGGTAAGACATCGATACCATTCTTTTGAGAAATGCTCCCTCAGAGCAAAGCCAGATTTCAGCACCCACTTCTCACAAAGCCACAGATCAGTTTTCTCTTCTTATTAAATCCTCATTTGTGTAGTCAATCTAAATTCCTATTCATATTGAAATGAATGTATCATTCTTTTCCTGTTTCTCTGGTCAGAGCCACTTATGCTTGCTTCCAAAATAAATTTATTTTTTTTTCTTCCTTCCTTCCTTCCCTTCTTTCCCTCCCTCCCTCCCTTCTTTCTCCTTCCTTCCTTCCTTCCTTCCTTCCTTCCTTCCTTCCTTCCTTCCTTCCTTCTTTCTTTCTCTTCTCCTCTCTCTCACTAATCCTTTTCCATACAATAAAAAGAGAAGGAAAGACAGAAAGAAAAGTGTAAGAACTAGAATCAGAACCTTTATAAAACTTAGCCCTAACTTTCGACTGTACACCTTGCAGTAGAAGGAAGTTTAAAATCGGGAAGTCATCACAGGAAAGCAATATTGCACAGTACAAAGAGACTCCCCAGCTAGTGGTGTACTGTGGGGAGATGACTGTTTATAGGAGAGCATCCATTGACGAAGTTGTAAATGAACTTAAAAGGCCTGAGCACAGATCAGCATAAGGAACCTATCCAACTCTAATGTTCTCTACCACTGCACACCAAACAGGCAGCGAACATGCTTCTTGGAGCAAAGAAAGAAGGTTGCACAGTGGTCCATGGGGGCAAGGCTATGTATTTGTAGAATTGACAAGGGTGACAGGTCTTGTTGACAATGCGTACATTGCACACATACAGACATCTGCTCTGATCCTTTATGTTTCTACATTTAAGAACAAAGAAGACGCCGGGCACAGTGGTTCATGCCTATTATACTAGTACTTTGAGAGGCCAAGATGGGAGGATTGCTTGAGGCCAGGAGTTCGAGACTAGCCTGAGCAAGAGTGAGATCCCAACCCTACAAAAAAAAAAAAGAAAAAGAAAAATTAGCCAGGTGTGGTGACAAACATATGTAGTCCCAGCTACTCTGGAGGCTGAGGCAGGAGGAAGACTTGAGCCCAGGAGTCTGAGGCTGCAGTGAGCTATGATGATGCCACTGCACTCTAGCCTGGGAGACAGAGTGAGACCCTGTCTCAAAAAAAAAAAAAAAATGAAGAAGAAGAAGAGATCTTTGCAGAGAACCATGAAGTAAAACAGGGGCTTTGGATTTGGGCAGAATCTCTGCTGGTGTGGGTCTAACCAACTGGTCAGACTAGGGCACTGCAAACATCAGGGCTACACTGAGCGGGCCAGGGCTGCAGGTGCATGTGGAAGTGGAAGCACACCCCTGGTGGCAGGAGGTCAGGCAGTGATATCTGAAACAGGACAAGAGAAGATCAGCTACAGTGGGGACCTGCCTCTGGCTCAAAGGATCAAGTCCAGGGAAGGTGCTTTAGATTCCCGTTGCTTCAAGGCTTGCCGGCATTCCTGGAGCCCTTTCTTCTGGAGAAGACAAAGTTATGATTTGCTCTGAATAAATGCATCATATTAAATATGATAGCTGCTATTAATAATACCCTATACCCCTGAGGCTCTGAATAAATCAAGAGACTCGTTTTTTGAAAAATGGAAATAAAGTCATTACATTTTTTTTAAAAAGCCTAGAATCCTGAGTCAAAAGTCTGTGCCCACCTCCCATTATTTAGGGTAGCAATCTGTGGGTCTACTTTATACAGTGCAAACTCTGCAGGAATGTGGTTTGTGGTTTGTCACTGTGCTTGTGACGTTTCAGGAACGCTCTTTGTTCCTTCACTGACTTTCACTGTCTCTCACACAGGACATGAGGCAGACGTCTTCTAAGTTAACCTCCAACCATGCCCGAGCTGCCTGCAGTTCCCCCAGGACTGAGCTGTCCGTGCCCCCTGCCTTGGCTCGGTCATCCTCCCATCTCCTAATGCCCTTCCTCTGTCCATCCTGGTGGCTCTCACCCCTTCATCCTGTACAACTCCTAACCATGTACCCACAACTGGCTTTCCTCCAGGTCCTCCTCATACTCTGGAGAGACTTCTAGCATCATCTCTCTCTAGTAGACCATATGCTTCCATTCTAGCACCAGCCCATAGCATGGTGTCTGACAGAGGGGACCTCTGTAAATGTGTACTGTATAGATGAATATACAATGAGATGCCATAAATACATGGGAACTGTTTCAACATAAGGAATATTTTTAATTTTCTGATTTTCTCTGTTATTTATCAGTTCAAAGTTCAAAGACCTGTGTTCCAAGGAACGTCGCCATTGAACCAAGATGTATAGAAGGCTGCCATACAGGCACGCTAGCCTGGCCAATTCATTTTATGGGCGTCTCTTAATTTTTTTATTATTCTGAAAGCAGAACCTGGATGTAGCTCATTTGGGAGGTGACCCATTCCAGGAAACAGGAGTGAAAGGCAGGAAAAGTGAGACAGGGAAGGAGGAAAAGAAAATAAAGGCTGTGTTAATGAGCTGGTTATCCCACTGGGGACCTCTGTCGAATGCATCTCAGAATTGTGCCTCCAAAGCATAGGAATCTGGGGTACTTATCGGTAGACTCCCATCCCCTGTTATTTCAAGGATACCTCCAAAAGGACTAACTGCCCCCACATCCCCCAAACTTCCCGCCTACCCTGAGTTCAGCCTGTGCAAGCTCTTGCTTAGGAAACAGTCCTGAGGTGGAAGAGCTGAGAGACTGGGAATGACCGGGGTGGGGCACCGATGTGCACAGGACTGTCTGTCACAGCTGCAGCTGAAATGGAAGGTCGGGCGCAGCACACGTTCAATATTGCTAAGGAAAGGGCAGCAGAGGACACGGATAAGGCTTTACATCATATTTACGCAGCTAGGTGAAAAACTGGATCCCAAACACAAGCCATTAATCGATGAAAAGAAAGTGCTCGATGGGGGTCATGTGGATGTCCTAGCTGAACCTCAGGGACAGAGCTCCCCGGGGAACGGTGACTCTGCCAGCGGATGCTCAGGAATATCCAAGACTTTTTCACGTCACGCTGCTCCCACCCTCTACCTTTCCTGCCACCCCACCATTCACGGTGCAGGCAAAGGGCTGAGAACAGCCATCCACCCTTTCTCGTTCACTGTGACTTCTTCCCACCGTGTAAGTTGGTCCTGATGATCGTTTTATAAAAATGGGTGAGAGGAGCAGTCAGAGGAAAGGAGGGGGACTTGCTGACCCGAGTACGTTCAATCATTTAAAGACAGCTCCTCCTCCCCTCTCCTGGGCTCTGATAACGGATGGGAAAGAATGCCCGTCTAATACGTTGGGGGAACCTACTACCGAGGACAGCAAACACACTACTTAGCTTTCTCCAAGTATATTTGATAAAGCCTCTTATATTCATCGTCACTGGAATTTTCTAAGCCAATTGGAAAAAGGCCAGACGAAGTCCCATTCCTTCGTTGTTTTTATACCTGACCCTCTGTACTCCACTGTTTATTTGGAAAGGATGCAGGCGCCCACCCGTCCCTCCACGCTGCACGTGCACCCTTCTTCGAAGCCCCATCTGCCTCCGATGCCACCATGCAGAACAACTGTCAGTGAATTTGGCTCTTTGTTTCTTGCAATCAGTCTCACTTTTCTAACACGAGCCTTTTAGCTTAATACCGACCCAGAATTTTGAGATAAACAGATGTCATGACAGTGAGATGAGGAAAAGGAACATGAAAACAGAAATCAAAGCTGGCTTCTAAAGAAAATGCCTTTTTAAAAGGAGGAGGAGAAGGAGAAAGAGGAAAAAGAGACAAAATACAGATGGAGAGATTAAAGGAAATCAGAAGACACTGTGGACACATACCTGAAATTTACTATCTGACAGATGTCACAGAGTAATATTGGTTAAGATCAGGTAAAGATCAGCCATTAAACTCACCAAAGGAAGAAACATAAAGTCAGGGCTGGCTTCATGATCGTGCGACCTGTGCAGTCCCACAGAACCCCCTCTTTTAGTTTAACGCTGTGCTGTTACCATCTTCAAATTCTTAATAATTTTTTTTTTTTTTTTTTTTTGAGACAGAGTCTCACTCTTTTGCCCTGGCTAGAGTGAGTGCCGTGGCGTCAGCCTAGCTCACAGCAACCTCAAACTCCTGGGCTCAAGCGATCCTCCTGTCTCAGCCTCCCGAGTAGCTGGGACTACAGGCATGCGCCACCATGCCCGGCTAATTTTTTCTATATAT
>CAUYSK010036074.1:0-34930 GCA_963575035.1 Avahi laniger
GCAGGATGACTCCTGTTTTAGTTAGTCTGAATTATGTTTCACCATTATTCATTTGAAGCATAGATTTAGGAAAAATTTTAATCATATATATTTTTGTAGCATTTATGTTTTTCAAGGCTTCCTCCTAACAGCCCTGTAAGATAGATATCAATGTATAGACAAAGTATAGGGAAGTAGAAAGAGCTATGTATTGTAGGAAGTGAGGAATCATCAAGAAGAAAAAAGACTAATGGTTCCTGCTGAATTTAGTATATTTGTCAGCCTACAACCAAAGAACAGACTGGATCCATGATTGTGTTTATTTTTCTCTTTATTGACACAGAGAGGTAAAAAGTATTTACAAAAATATATGTAAAGTGTGACTTCATTCTGGTAAAATATTAAGTCTGGAACTTTATAAAAATGTTAATAGTGATTATAACTAGATGATAGAAGTCCAAATTTTCCTTATTCATGCTTCTATATTCCTAAAAATTATTATGTATTACCTATATAATCAAAAAATAATAAAAGAAAAAAGATAATACATATACTATGGAGTTCTACTCAGCCACAAAAAACAATGATGATCTAGCACCTCTTGCATTACCCTGGATGGAGCTGGAGCCCATTCGACTAAGTGAAATATCACAAGAATGGAAAAAGAAGCACCACATGTACTCACCATCAAATTGGTTTTAACTGATCAACACTTAAATGCACATATAGTAATAACATTTCTCCGGTGTCGGGCAGACGGGAGGCACGAGGAAGGGATGGGTATATACACACCTAATGGGTGCAGTGTGCACCGTCTGGGGGATGGACACTCTTGAAGCTCTGACTTGGGTGGGGCAAAGGCAATATATGTAACCTAAACATTTGTACCCCTGTAATATGCTGAAATTCAAAAAAAAAGAAAAAAAGAAATTTATATGTTTCAAGAAAAATAAATTGTTGAGTACATTTAAATTTATCAAAGTCATTTCTCATCAATTTTATCATTTTATCCTCACAATTACTTTGTGAAGTGAGGACAAATATTATTACCTTCATAATGCAAATGAGAAAAAATGAGACAATAACATATAGATAAAGGAAAGATAAGGTGGAAATAAAGAGACTATGTTTTTGAGAAGCTCAGAGCTATATTAGAATCTCAGCTGTACAACTTTCTAGACATCCTACCTTGGGAAACAAGCTTGATGTCTCTGTGTTTCAATTTCTTAAATCATAAAATTTGAATACCTTCTCCTATGTTTATGGTGAGGACTACATCATATACGCAATATACTGAACATGGTATCTAGAGCACAGCATGTTCTGATGGTGATGATCATGATTGTTCTTTTAGCACAGAGTATTGATATGGAAAGATTAATATAAAAATAATCAGGATATAAATTCAAGCATTTTAGATTGTTTTCCAGGGAACTTCTATATGCATTTTCAATATACGTATAATATTCAGGCTTAGGATATCCAGTTCCAGCAAACAACCCAGAGAAAAATGCAGAAATACGCTGTTTTTAATTTTTTTTCTTTTGAGAAAGGGCTCTTGCTATATTGCCCAGGCTGGCCAACTTTTGGGTTCAAGGCATCATCCCTCCTCAGCCTTCCATGCAGCTAGGACCGCCACCCAGCTGAAATATGCTGTTTTGGAACCCCACTTAGAATTCTGGTTCACTGAAGTGCATCTGAAAGTTAAGTGTATATAAAATTGGTCCACGATGAAGTGAACTTTGGAGTCTGGTTTTAGAAAGTTACTTCTTTATATGAGTTCAGGATGGTCGAATATTTACAGCAGTTATATCATAGGTTAAGAATGGCATTGTGGTCTATTAGATGGTATTAATGAGGAGCTCACAAATGTTTCCTCATCTACTACCTTAACTTCTCATAGAGGGCTCTGAGGACCTAAACTCAAAAAATGATAGAATGCTAGCACTCTGGGAGGCCGAGGCAGGTGGATCGTTTGAGCTCAGGAGTTCGAGACCAGCCTGAACAAGGGCGAGACCCTGCCTCTACTAAAAAAAATAGAAAGAAATTGTCTGGACAACTAAAAATATACAGAAAAAATTAGCCGGGCATGGTTGCGCATGCCTGTAGTTCCAGCTACTTGAGAGGCTGAGGCAGAAGGATCGCTTGAGCCCAGGAATTTGAGGTTGCTCTGAGCTAGGCTGATGCCACAGCACTCACTCTTCCCAGGACAACAGAGTAAGACTCCGTCTCAAAAAAAAAAAAAAATGATAGAATGGAAATGATGGTTTCACTTTATTAATAAATGCATTAATGCCCTGTTCCATAGCTTTTTAGAAGAAGATTGGGTTGGAACATACAACTTGAACCTCAAGTTTCTATGGCATTTTCTAGTTCTAAATTTTGACACCTACCACCTTCCGTCAGGGCAAATAAAAGAAAGAAGTGGCAGAAGAGATAGAGGAGAAGAGTCTGTGGTACAGAAATTGGCTTATGTTGCTGTGATAGGCTGAATATTGGCCCCCCAAAGATTTCCACTTCTGAATCCTCAGAGCATATGAATATGTTATCTTCTACAGCAAAAGGGATTGAGGATGTGATTATGTTTAGTATGTTGAGATGGGGAGGGTATCCTGGATTATCCAGGTGGGGACAATGTAATCACAAGAGTCCTTAAAAGAACAATGCAGGAGTCAGAGTCAGAAAAGAAGGTAATGTGATGATGTGATGAAGGAAGCAGAGACTGGAGTGATGCACTTTGAAGATGGAGGAAGGAGCCATAAACCAAGGAATACAGACAGTCACTAGAAACTGAAAAGGCAAGAAAATGGATTCTCCCCTCAGAGTCTCCAGAGAGAATGCAGTCCTGCCCACATCTTGACTTCAGCCCAGTGAGACTGATTCCAGACTATGACCTCCAGTCATAAGTAACAAGAGAAGAAATTTGTGTTCTTTTAAACCACTAAGTTGTTGGTAATTGGTTACAGCAACAATAGGAAACGAACGTACTTGCCCATGCAGACTTATGCCAGAAGAAGGTGGAAGAGAGATAGAAGGTGATCTGGCCCCCTTTATCCTGGGAAGGCAGGTTCTATTTCAACTTACACACTTTGCAGCTGGAGAAAAAATTCAAGCAAGTTTGAGCTTGGGTTCCTGTCTTCTGAGATGCAGTGATTCCATCCATTAGTAATCACAACCCAATTGATATTTTAGGCTTTTAGTTAGAAAGGGCAGAGACTGACTTGATATGGATCAAATGTTCAAAAGTTTCCCCTTTTTCATATGGGCTTTATCTGTATCAATGCAACTGACTATGGCTCACATGAACCCAAAGTTTAAGGGACATTAGCACGGCTCTACAGTAAGGCTTATAAAAATGGGACATCCATAAAGCAAACTCTTTGTGTTTATTCAATGCTGACTATATCAAAACTGTTTGATGCACACAACTTTGAGGGACTTTTTAAATGCATATTACTTTTCTGATTATAAAAGTAAAACACATGCACTACTATCCATGCATGTCCACAGATAACCGTGAATAACATTTTAATGTATTTTATTCTCTCAAGGATAATGGTTTAAAATTTTAGCAACAGTAAGAGTACAATTAAGGAAATTCCTATTGCCAGTCTAATGAGGTATTGGCATCAAAGAACAAGAGAAATAAAGTCTTATATTTTTATTATTATCATTTTTTTGTTTCAGAATATTACAAGGGTACAAATGCTTTGGGTACATAAATTGCCTTTGCACAGCCCAAGCCAGAGCTACCAGTGTGCCCATCCCCAGATAGCGAGCACCACATCCATTAGCTGTGAGTTTACCTGTCCCCTCCTTCACCTTCCACACCCGATGAATGTTACTTCCATATGTGCACGTAAGTGTTGATCAGTTAGTACCAATTTAATGGTGAGTACATGTGGTGTTAGTTAGAAAAGTCTTATTTCAAAAATAAATTTCTGAAAACTCAAATTTGACATGACTTTTAAAACTTGAGCATTCTGCTATTTCTGTATTAAAAGGTAAGATTTTCTTTCATGTTTGCAGTCTATATTTTCATCACTCTGCAAGTGGCTAAATCTGTACAGTTTCAAACAATAGCTCAGCCTGTACCTTTCAGTAAAATTCTTAGGAATGACTTAGAAATGAGATGCCACTACTCTCCTCTCAGAGGTGATCATTAACTAAATTTACTGAACATTAGTACGGTATTAAGCACTTTTATGGCTGCACAATCTGCATGCAATCTATTGGTGTTTTTTGTATTGAAGGCTTCAACTAGAAGCCAAACAAAAATTGGGTTAATACTCTCCAGATTAAAAAAATGTTTTTATTTTTAGAAACAAAGTTAAATGCTCAGCATGTCTTTATCTAACAGAATCACAATCTGGCTCTCTTGTGAAATGCTATTTGTTCAGTTCCAACCAGAGATTCTTAAATGAAGATTCCATTAAACAAATAATTTGCTTCTGTATATTGTGAATGTAACAGGAGCAGGTATACATACAGATTCACACACAGAGAGATATTATCGTCTTGATGCTATAAGAGGAGTTAGTTTGAGTCTTATCACACATCGTGTTATACACATAAAGAAATACTTCAATACGTACCTGAAAATGAATGATAAATCCATATTTGGATTAATCCAGTGTGCCTGCACTGGTCACAGACACAGAGAGCCATCTAGTGGTCCCCAAAATATAGCTTTAAGATGAAGCCTCCTAAGAATCAACCTCAAAACACAGGAAGGGTTTCAAAGCAGCAATCAGTTCCTTCCTGGTCTTTTGCCTGTGGGAAATCTAGGTTAAACCATCAAAGAGAAGACCCTCATCTGCCTTCTACTAAGAAGATTCAACAACCTCTGCTGCACTGCCAACATATCTATAGTTATAAACAATAAAGTAAGATATCTCCAAGTGTGTGTCCAGAGGGGTTGGGAGAAAAATGTGAAGGACTCTTATACTAACTTTAGAAATGTAGAATAGTTAAATTTTTAATAGCCGTATTTACTATCACTTTTGTTCGTAATGCACGTGAAAAGATGCAGCCATTTTATCGTGTTAAGCACATCATTTATTCCTTTATTTCTAATTACAAAAAAATGTATGTTCCTTGGGAATAATTCTGGAAGTTAATAAAATGCCAAAGAATATAATTAAAATCACCCACAAATACTCAACCCAAAGATCTACACATATGTGTGCATTATAAAATTGGATCATGCTATTTGATGAATTTTCTTTTTAACTTATCCATACAATGTGGACATCTTTCCATATCATTAATATTTTTCTCCATTATTTTTAAGATAGTTTGCCTTCGAATGGGTTGTTTCATGATTCGTTTACCTAGCCCCAGTTGTTTAAAATCAGGTTTTTTTCCCATTAAAAAAATAAATAACACTGCTACTAATGGGACTTTACCAGACTCATCTTCCTTAACGCTTCCCTAACATTCTTACAGCTGCTTACGCCATAACAGTAATTCACAGAAATGAAGTGGGGTACACCCCACTTAGGAGAATGTATCAGATTCTCCAGGTTTTGTGAATAGAGTTCAGAAAAGCATTCCATCCCTCACATGCCAAGACTCTGACATGCCTCCCCTATAGCCAGAGAATTACTGACCTATATTAAATAGGTCAGTAATTATCAGCAAATCTACGGAACCTGGTCCTCAAGGCTTTCCACAAACATGTGCAACTGACTCTTGCCAATTTATGACATTCTGTAGAGATATAGGTACACAGAAAGCACAAAATTTCAAGAAGTTGAAATGTGTGTATGATTTTTTAAAATCAATAAATGTAAATCACTATATTAAAAGCATTTCTCTATTACATAGCTATACAGAAAGATATATACCTCAGTTGTCATGATTTGCAGATGAATTATGCTCTAATTCAGAATTGATTTTTCCATTGAAACAATGTTATCCGTGCTTTTTAAGACCTCAGGCCAGGCCACCGAAGCCTGTTTGTCCTATTATATAGCAAAACTCGGATATTAACAGTTTTATAGTCACTGAACAGCATCTATAACAGACTCTTTCTGTATGAGACCAAGGGGATGTGGAGTAGCAAGGGGAACTGGAAACCTGGCCTCAAGTTACAGTTCCCAAATCATCAGGAGAGCCTTGAAAAACCTCTCTGAGCTTCAGTCTCCTTCTTTATAAATGGTCACGCATTCAACAGATATTTACTGAATGCCTACCATGCTATTTTAAAGAATTGATAAGATTTCAGTGAGTTAATGTACCTAAAAACACTTTGTAAATTCAAATTTTAAAAATAGGTAAGAGGCATTGTTATTGAAATATCCTTTTCTTCAGGAAAATTCATTCTTACTTCCAGTTTTGGAATGCCAGGATACATCTTCCTCAGGACTAATGTGGCAATAGGAACAGCCCACCCTTGTTCGACTCTCCTTCAAAGGACCAGAGTGGTCAAACTGTGACTTCTAGATGGTTGGCAGCAGTTGGACATGGAGGGAATGAGAGCAGAGTGTCGCACTTCCCAAACAGGGACTTAAAGATGTGTTTATCTTAGATGCTCCCGTAGTCAGAATGAGAACCTGGGGAACTCAGCAGCTCACCCTAGGTCTGAAGAGGAAAGAGGGAATTTGGGGAGCTCACAGGATAGGAGGAGTATGGCCAGAACACAGGTTAGAATGCGAAACGCTTGGGAAATCAATTATTAAAGCTAGAATTGCCAGTTTATATTCATAAAAGTGCATTAGTTAAGATTTAAGATTGCAGCAATTTCTAAATCAGCCTCCATAATGGGTTGGGATAGTGGAAATGATCATATCCTATTCTTTTTTTTATTTCAGCATATTATGGGAGTACAAATGTTTAGGTTACATATATTGCCTTTGCCCCACCCGAGTCAGAGCTTCAGGTGTGTCCATCCCCCAGATGGTGCGCACTGCACCCATTAGGTGTGTACATACCCATCTCCTTCTCCCCCCTCCCATCTGCCCGACACCGAATGAATGTTATTACTATATGTGCACTTCAGCGTCGATCGGTTCTAACTTTCATTCCAAGTCCACCTTTAACACGTGCACGGCAGCAGCCACCTAAAGACTTTTGCATCTCAGCTCTCAGAACTGCTTCAGGATTTAGCCCCAAGCCCAGGCTATGGGAACCATTAGGACCTCCTTGCAGAATGAGAGAGGGAAGTAACACTGCAAAGATCAGTAATAAATTAACAGCTTAACCATGGCTACACCATCTCTGCCTACAGTACTTCAGTGGCCTCCTAACTGACTTCCCTGCCTCCATTCTTGGCCCATCTATTCTATTCTTCAAGCTGCTGTCAGGAAGAGACCCAGTTCACTAGCCTGCTGAAACCCTTCACTACTCCCCCCAAACGACAGCAGCACATCCCAGACTTTAGGCATGCATGCATCGACTTCATAATTTTTGCCATATCTGTGCGTCATCTACTGCTATTAATTTTTAAAATTAATTTGCTATTTTACTTAAATAAATGCATTTTTAAAAATCTTTTCATCACAATGTTAATGAAAAACCAATACCACTTGCCATAAATAGAAGTTAACTGTAAAAATAAGTACACAATAAAAACAAAACAATTCTAGCTATGTACCCTTGCCTGCCTCAGGTCTGAACCTGAGTCCTTTTTTAAGAAAGGAAATGTCCAGGTGTTATAGACGTGTTAAAGACACACTAACACCAAACTGAGGCTTTCTCCTTGACTAAACAGACAGATTAACTGCTAATTGAAAAAGGATTAAGTTTCTCACTATGTAATTCAGTGTTATTAATGTCAAGTCCCTAAACAACATGAAATCATCTCATAAACTGCCTACACTCTGCCAAACATTAACTTAAAAGATGAATTCTAAGCATCTTAGTGTGGCATTCAAGACCCTTCATTATCTGATCCTTGCTTACCTCTTATTCTCATTTATTCTTGAGAGTAACCCTCACCCTTTGCACTTTGTGCTCCAGCAAAGCCTAAATGCGCTTGCTGTTCCAAGCCTTGGGGCATACTGTTCGCACTGCTTGGCATGCCATTTCCTTTTGGGTCTGCCTGAAATCCTATTCAACCTTCAAACCTTTGCTTAAACATCATCTCTTCTGTGCATGGTACGCTGCCCACCCTCTGCTTACCACAATTAGTCACTTCCACTTCTATGTGACTTTTCTACCTTGCACATTTGTTTTTTCTAGCTCTATCACAGAGCAGTGTAATTATTTGTTAACATGTATGTCTCTCTCTTCTTCACTAGACTGACCTGTAAGCTCCTCACACGGTGTCTGGCTCATAATAGATGCTCCATGACTATTGATTAAACTGAATTAATGGTCCATTTCCATCCCTTCTAGCATAATAGAGCTAAGTAACACCTGAGGAAAACTCACCATCTGTCAAAGTGGGGTGATGTGACCCTAAAAGAGTGTACTACCTAATGAAAAAAGGTCCTCCCTCACTGTGGTGGATAGAGTTCATGACCACCCAGAATTTAGTATGTTTAGATGTAGAACAAAGCTGGAAGAGTAAGTCCTTGGGGAAATTGATTTCAAAGGAAATAGAAAACCTGTTTCTACTGCCCTATTAAACTCTTCATACTTCCTTCATTGTCCCCAAATCATTTTTCAATTTTCTATAGACCACGAGTGACAGAAAATGACATTGTTCTCATGTCTTTGAGCCATTGCTTTCCCAAACCCTCAATCTCCCTTCAGCCAATTTCACTATATTGTGCAGCCAAAGATTCTTGACATTTAAAATTAGAGAATGTCAAAGTTGATGAAAAGTAAAGTTACTGGAAATAATCATCATTGAAAAAGAAAAAAAGCTGGAATTGTATTTTATCTTGTCATCTCCTGTCAAACAAAATACTGGGAAATCAGACAAGAGTTCAGATTTGCTAAGATTAGCCACCTCTATTCCTAGCTTTCCATTGTACTCACTGTTTGTCTGTCCTTAACTATAATTCTTTAGGCTTCAGCCACCGAGAGTGGTGGCCATCTGTGTGTTGACAGTACCCAGATAACTTCAAAATATAGATTTCCAGATTTATCAAATCCAACCCCCAGTGGTTGGAGCATAGCAATCTGTCTTAAAAAAACAAACAACTTCACAGGTGATTGTTTCCACAAGTGATTCTGGTATCATTTTGGGGTAACCACATTGTCCTAAGAGTCTCATCTAATGTGGTTTTCAAAATGTGACCAGGACCCACTTGAAAAAAAAAAAATCACATTTGGTAAATTTAAAGTGTAGATTTTGGGCCTCTCTGAATTCCACTAAATTGTATGCTATTTTAGTGCATATAATTGTATGCCTCATAGCTGCATTTTTTTTTAAGAAACTCCTTCAGGTGTTTCATGTATGCACAGTACAGGTTGAAAACCAATGACCTGGAGCAGAGGTCTCAAACTCAGAGGACTAATAGGAGCCAGGAAGGTAACGGAAATGTGAAAAAGCAATCCCAAATAATACAGTACGGAGTAGCAAAATTGTGTGTCACCAAAGAGGGCCTGACCTTTCTAAAGCAGCCAGCCAGCCACAACTCAGCTGCAACCAGCTGTTAGTCACAGGGAACACTGCCAGATATTCTGACGTTTCAAAAGAAGCTAGACTGAATTTTTTTAAAAAATGTAAAAATCTCCTTAAATGTTGACAACTCATTCACTGTTTATAAAACAAACTTCATGCCTGCAAGTGCTGGAAGGTCACCAGTTCACCACCCTCTGGAACAGGAAATGTCAAGGCATTTGTAGCAGACAAGCATTAACCAGAAATGCCTCAATGCCTAGCTAAGTAACAGCAGGTGACCAAGCCTGTAACCATAACGAGCACAGTTCCTTTAAGGTGCAGCGAGAAAGAGCTAGAATGAGTATATATTGTAAAGGATAAGTGGGCACCCTCATGTGAAAGCAAGAGAAAAAGAGGGAAAAAAGGCACTAAAAGATAATGAGTGTAATTCATTCCATTCATAATGAATGAATCTTAGAAACCTTACTCATAAAATTGAGCTAATGAGATAATGGGAACTACTCATAGTGTTTGGGGTATCAATTAAATAGAATAGTTTATATCAAGTGGATTAATGACGGCATCTGACATATAGTATGTATTCAATTATTGAAAATACTAGTTTCCTTATTCTCCCTTTCCTTAGACCTCTGTTTCCTAAAATTCAACAGGCACTGAAGAAAAACAAGCTCATGAAAAAAAGCCAACATACTCCTTTGATTTTCATGTGTGTGTTTTCTTGTAAAAAATAACTGATAACATATCTAGGATGAAATAATTAACAAGATAGTGATAACAAAGTAATTCAAGCCCCTCCTAAGAAATGTCATTTCAAAACAGGAAATGTTTTTTTCCTTTCATCACTGAGTTTCTTCCCTATACTGTTCAGTGTTTCCAAATCCTGTGCAAAGGAAGTTGTTAAATAAGTGGTCTCAGGAATTCTTGTGCATAATTGGAAAAAAGCTGATAAAACTCTGGACTAGAGTGGCCTAGGAAGATTGCCTTTACTTTATTGCATTCTGTTATATATTGACTTTCTAAAAAAGTAGTTTTTATATAAAAACAATGTAATAGTGATGTTAAACAGTGTATTTACAATTTAAAAGACTAATAATTTCACTACTTTAACATACATTTCCTTCTAATTTTTGTTTTCCTGCATACAGGTTTTTATGTCTGTGAGATTGCTGTTTTCTGTTTTATTTGCCGTTATAACCCAAAGGCCTACTACAGTGCCTCACACAAGTAGTCACTCAGATATTTAAGGAATGAATGAACTTCTTAAATTATAATATACAATCAACTCTGTATTCTGCATAGCTTACTTCCACCATGTCATGAAACTTTTATAAGTCCCCATAGACTTTCAAATGAATCATATTTCTCTATCCGCTTTGATTTTTTTCTGTTTATAAAATCAAAAAAATGTAAAAGCTTAGAAAAAAGTTTTTAAACCCACTATCCAGAGATAGTCACTCTTAACTTGTGATATTTTCTCTTAGTATTTGTTATGTTAAACTTTTTAAACGTGTAGAATTTCTATTCAGATTCTTTCATTTAACACAACATTGCTAGTGCTCTCCCATGTAACAGAGAGCCCACCGTCACCATTATTTTGTTAATTGTGCATTATTCCAGGTTACTGTACATGCCTAGAATGTTGACATTTAAGACTTTTACAATTTTTGGCACAAAATGTTCCACAACAAAGGTCTTTGTTCACAGACTATTGTCCATTTTGTAAATTATTTCTTTAGCATAGATTCCTGAAACAGGAAAATACTAGTTAATTAGAGTATTTCCAAGGATCCTTTTCATAGGGGATATATGAATGGAATATTTTCGACATCCTTATGTATCCCAGCATGTCTTTGTTATTTTTCTTACAAATAAAACACAAACCGACAGGGCATAAAATTCTTTCCCAAACTCAGCTAGATATCACTTTACTGTCATTAGCCATTTAATGTAGCAGAAATGAGAAGCTCATGATATTTACATTTACCTCTTTGAAGGTTACTTTTTAAAGTGTTTGCTTCCTTAGTGCTTGACAATTTCTTTTTTAATTAAAACACTTTGGTTGTCAAGGATGATTTGGGTCATCTCATCAAATTGAGACTCTAACTTCAGAAAATTTTTCTTCAGATATGTCTTTGGTAGGTACTTCTGTTTCTGTTGTTATGGTTTCTTACTATGGGATACTATAATTCTTGGTTGGCACTCTCTTGTTTATCTCCCATATCTAGGTGACCAAAACAAGGAAAATTTTGAAAGTGAAGTGGGGTAGCTGATAATATTTGTGTGGGACCATAGGCATAAAACAGGAACTGAGTACTAACCAAGACAGCCACCCTGCTCCTCCTTTCTCTTGTTATTTATAGATCTCGATCTTTTTGTCCTGTATCCTGGAAGATTTTCTTAATTTTGTCTTCCATTTCACTAATTCAATGTTTTGCAATATTTAGCATGCTTATTATGTTTCCAAAGCATAATTTGAAATCTATTATTAGATTTTTACTTTCCCTGTGTCTTTCCATATAACACTATTCCTTTTCATTCCATCCTATTATTGTCTATCTCAACATGTTCTCTTCTTATAAATATTTCATGTTTCATAAAAGTCAAATTATCCTGCCTGCTTATTGTATGAATGCCAGGATTTTTTCTTTTCCAATTTTCTTTTGGCTTCTAAATTAAATTATTTTTGTAATATGTCTTTTCTTTTCTTTGCCTTGTCCTGCAGCATTTGTAAAGGGCCTGTCTGTGTTGGTTTGTTTTTGGTTTTTTACTGAGTAAGGGGAAGGGTTCTTATTCTACAACAATAAGAAATCTATCCATGCCCTCCGTTTACCAACAAACAGGCTGATAAGACTGCAAATTGCCTAACTTAGGATTCACTTATGAGCCGGCTGAATCTCCTTCTAATAAATACATGTGGACTCTAGGTTACTGTACATATTACCAAAACCAAACCCCAGTCTTTAGCAGTCGTCAGGCACAGGATGTGACTCTACTACACCAAGCTGGCAATGGCTTATCCTCTGAGGCATTGCTTTCTGACCATTAGTCCCTCAAACTAGTCATCTTTTTCAAAATACGCACCCAGGTTCTATTCTAGACTTCCTGAATCAAAATCTTAGGAGATATAAGCTTGCATATGTAGAAATTTCCCAGATATTTCTGATGTGTCCTCTTGGTTGTGAATCACTGATCTGAACCAATTAAATGCATTTTTAAAAAATTACAGCTTTCAATTTGCTTGTTTATTGAGGTGATTTCTGATTCTGCTACCTCCTATAGTGCTTTTCCTGTGGGAATTAAACCTCTCCTAAACACACTCTTCATGGATAGGCAGTTTCTGTCTATATTTATGAATAAAAATGCTCATCAGAGGATGGAAGTGATCACATGTCATTCTGACTGCCTCAAAAAAACAGAGCCCATGCAATAGAGAAGCTGTGGTGACTCCTCCAATTGAACTAAGTGATAGAAGGGAAGGGATGACAGTCTTTTAAAGAACTAAGAGCCAGAGAACCCAGATTACAAGGGATCGAATCCCATCTCTGCCAATTATTACCTAAATGCAACTGGGTAAGTCATTTAACCTCTGTATGCTTTAGTTTCCTCATCTATAAGATAAGAATAATAGGACCTATCTCACTGAGGCTTAAGGAATATTAAATGAAATAATTTATAGAAAGCATTAAGGATTGCCTGGTCCATAATAAGTGTTCAAGAAATATTAGCTATTATCATTGTTGGATATAATATCAATTTCATATTTTTAAAATTCTGGTTCCACCTGTTTGTAGTTTGTGTGATGTCCTTCCATTCTAGCAATAAGTTGATTGTTAATAGAGGTTTTCAGAATGGTGAGTTTTCATATTTTTGTGTCTAATTTGATATTTTAGTGGAAAGTTGAGAGATGCTGCATCAGATTGGTTCCTGCATTTTATTGGAATTTTATGGATAAGTTCTAGAATGGTAATCCATCACTGTAATTTTGGGTTGCACAAGAAGTCAGTCATTTCACGTCTATCCATGCTTTCATGCCATTTCCTACTCACTGCCTTGTCTACCTTGTTTGTTCTTCCACTTAGTTCTGGGACTTTGGAGCAGCGCTGAAGTGTGGTGAAATGTATAACCTGCTTTAACACATGCCAATACTAAATAAGCTAATGAGTTCCAGGAAGAAAGTTGTTCTCTGTGGTTCAGAAGGTGATAGTCACTAAGAGAGAAATTTTACTCAAAACCAAGATCTTTATAGGCTGTCCAAAGGATTAAATAAACTGTCAGAGATTAAATAGGACCTTTGAGGGCCTTTAAGGTCCAGATCTTTAGCCAGCTAGTTGGTGGTGGTATTTCTAAGGGCACAGGATAAAGTGGTTCAGCAAGTGTTGGAAAATCTGCACTGGATTCAGCTGCTGCCCTGGAAAAGAACCACTAAAGGGATGAAGAAGCATTGCTGGGATGATGTTTACAGGAACTGCAGGCAAACAGAAAACCCACAGAAAGCAAATGGAAAACAGACAGGAAGAAGCAAGCACCCTCTCTTCTTCAAGCCTTGCAGTCTCCCCACATGGGCTCTATTGGCAGAGCCTACTAGGGTCCACCTGGCAAAACAGAAATGTGGTTTATAGAGTACAGTAGTCCCTCCTTTTCTGAGGTTTTTCCTTCCAAGTTTTCAGTTACCCATAGTCAACTAAGGTCCAAAAATATTAACTGGAAAACCCCAGAATATTTCTGGAAAATTCCAGAAATAAACAATTCATAAGTTTTAAATTATATGCCATTCTGAGTATTGTGAAGAAATCTCATGCCCTCCCACCCCGACACACCCAGCATGTGAATCATCCCTTTGTTCAAGGAATCCAGGCTGTGTAAGTTACCTGCCTGTTACTCTTCCACACCGCCTGCTCTTGACATTCAACCATCAACATAATTATGGCTTGATAATCCTGCTTCTGATGTATCATCAGAAGGTCAGTAGTAGCGTAATGCTAGGTCATGATGTCTACATCATTCACCTCACTTCATCTCATCACATAGGCTTTTATCATCTCACATCATCACAAGACCAAGGGTGAGTACAGTACAATAAGATATTTTGAGAGAGGGAGAGAGCACATTCACATAACTTTATTGTAATATATTGTTATAATTGTTCTATTTTTAGTAGTTGTTGTTATTCTATTACTGTGCCTAATTTATAAGTTAAACTTTATCATAGGTACGTATGTATAGGTAAAAACGTAGCATAACTGTTCAGAGTTGTGGAGACTAGGAAATTTTCCAATTTATCTGAACTACATAGGTAGTCATTCAGACAATTCAAACTTCAGAAGAAATATGCTAATGTAAATTATTTGCTTTGGCCATCCACTTTGTCTTTCAGATTGCCCGGAACAATGACTGGTTGCCAATTGACTTTATGCCACTTCATATCACTCTAATTGTTTGTCAAAATGTCCCCCTTGGGTACCTCATCATGAGCAGTTGACTCTCCTAGGTAGCCCCTCCCTTAGGAGAGCAACTTGAGTAAACTGATTATACGATTTTGCCATAAATAGAAATCTTTGAGTTATAATATGGATCTATGGAACAGGATGGATATTGGAAACTACCAGCCCCCTGTAGATTTCACTGGTAGAGATCTCTGTTTAGAGGATAAATTATTGCTCTTGACTATAGACTTGGGGCATCAATCACCTGACAAATCCTAATATATCTACTGATGCCACTGATATCTGCAAAAAATTACCAATATTTACAAATACTTGGCATTCTTCATATAACAATAAATGAATTTTTATCTTAATTTGTATTTATTTTTGAGATTAAAAAATAATAAGAATTCTCTAAGATAGATTTGTTGGAATATAAAATAGCTACTCTCTGCCATTTGAGATTTTTTTGATAGCTGAAACTTAGAGCTTTAATTATCTTAGCTCCCTAATTTCCACTCTTAGACTGAACAGATACTGCCTATACTTCAAATCTAATATCTTTATATTTCCTTCTCCCAGACCCCCAAATCACTGGGATCCACCCAGAGTTCTCTAAAACAGAAAATTTCCATGAAAAACAACATAGAAGAAGAAGAATAGTAAAAGTCACATATTATATGTAGAATAGGTTTAAGTATGGAGCATCCAAACAGTACTTTTTGAAAGGACTTTTACACCATCTTACTGGTTCATCATAAAAATGCCATCCATCATTCTCTAACAGAGTCTTTCATAACCAAAAGAAGCATAAGTGTAGTTTGGAGTTAGGGTATAACATTTCATTCCCTTGGGGCCTTGGGTACAGGGGATGAGCCTTTTTTGTACTTGCATAATAAAAACCATCTCTCATATTTGATAAGAATTTTACAATTTACAAAGCAATCTCAGTCACATAACCTCACGTATAAATAACAACCTACAACTCCAGAAGGAAGGTATTATTCCCCCAAATTACAAATAAAGAAACTGAGCCTCAGGTGGTTTATTTTACCAAGTAAGTATTAAAAAAATATTCTGATTTTAAGTCCAGTCCTCTCTCCTAAATCTCTTCAGATCCTGAGATTCTTCTTCTGAAAGCTTAGATGGCAAGTATGTGAGCTGCTATGATACCAACTTCAGAATTAAAAGGTCTTGACTTCTCTCCTGAGACTGTAATCACCCAGGCTCTGCTGTCTCAACAAAACCAGAGATATTCTATCAAAGGTCCCATAAGCAAAAAGTTGTACTCTGTCTCAATAAATAGTATATTCTTTAAAGCTGCTTTAATGCTTAAAACTTTATTTATTATCATCTGAAGAATAATGAAACTTGGTTTTGACCAGAAAAGATTTTATTTGAATTGAATTTTCTGAGACCTATTTGACCTTGAATATATATTAACATATTTACCATTAGCTTCCTTTATTCATGTTCAGCCTCTAGAAATGTTAAGCAACCCATCTTCCTAGCTGCAAAAGAGAAAAAAAATACTTAAAGAATTGGAATACAGGATATGGCTGGGAATATGTGAGCACACTGTTGAAAGAGTTGAGTCCATTGCCAAGGGTCATAGGAGCATTTTGAAATTGCCTGTGTGTTATAATCATTTTAAATCCTTTTCAAAGGTATCTGAAAACATTTACAACAGTTAAAAACTTAATCTTGAGCTTTCTACTATTATGTGGGATTCATAAGAACTATGACATATTCATATGTTGGAGATTTACTGCAAAATTTTATGTGAGAGTCTGCAAAGTAACTTTGAGGACTTTTAATAAACATCTAGGACATGGTAGTGTAGATTTTATAATGTGAGAGGTAGATGCTCACTCACCTAGCATAAAAATGTCGTGCTAGCCATAGAAATGCATAAGACAAATCGTTACTCCATTATTTCTGAAGATTTATGTCTTGAACAGAGATGATAAATTTAACTCTAGATCTCTAAGCCAAAATGACTCATTATTACACTTCTATTATAATGATAATATAAACAGAACCCTATCATAGTAGGTATCACATAGATATTTCCTAGGCCACATCATTAATACCTATGACCTTGAGTTCATTTGAGGGGCTAAACCACAAGACCCCATCTCTCCTTTTGTACAGACCTTTCTACTCCTACTATGGTTTAACAATACCACCAAACAGCTTCCCCTAGTGCCAATGGAAGAAAATATGCTTTAATTGGCTCTATCTATAAAGCCAACACAAAACCACATTAACTTGTTGGAAAACAATATTTAAAAGACACATGATGCCAGTCTACCCAACACTGAATAACACATTGCCGAGAATAAATGTTAAATCCCTGGAAATCATAGATCAATTTGCTATTCAAGTCTTAAAATCAGATCACATTAGGTGCTTAGTGACCCATTGACTACTGTTAGCAGCCATTCACTGACATGGCCTCAGGACCCATTAGAATGAAAAATATGTTACTTTCATCAACTAACTCATTTTATACTCTTCACCCAAATGGTGGCATTGTTCTCATTCTTCTTTTATCTAAGTCTATTGCATATTTAGTACCTCCATAGACTGCCTCTGGAGCTTTTGCATTGAGAAACTCCCTTTTTCCCTCCCTTGATAATCAGATGTGTGCAATGAGTCAACGTTAAGAGGAAAACCTTGCCAGAGAACTACCACAAAACAAGTGAGCAACTTCTGACTTAATGCTTCTTTCCACTCCCCTCCCCAGCAGAAACATTAAGCATAAACAATTGTAGAACATAGCCTTTTCTAGGATGCTCCCAAAAGGGGATATTTCAAGAAGGAACAAATGTTCGCCATTCACTAATCCCAAATCCTTAGGATGTGTCGTTTGCCACAGTTAAGAGTAAAAACAATTTTCTTGATATTTATTGTCTTAAAATTTGAGGCATGAATATAGTGTTAAAAATGTCTGTTATTACCGGGAACAATTGCAAAAAGTGAAAACAAAACGAAATCAGAGTTTATGAAACTATAGGGATAAACATATTAAAATTGGTTTACTTTTTCAGTAATATGACATCCATATATATCCATTTCTTATTTCTCAGTAGCTTCCAATCTGGAATATGTTAGAAGACATATGAACAAGGCATCACCAGGGCAACCAAAAGGGAGGCTTTTCTTGACTGTGCCAAATACATGCAGAATCAAACAATAAACTAGCCATAAGGAAGAGCAGTCAAATGGGTGTATTTAGGAGTTGGGTTTGAATTCCCTTGCTTAAGCCTATTAGATATAAACAATAACTAGTGATAATAAATTAAACTAGCCAGTATGTTTCCCCAGTTCAGTTCATTACACTATCACCACGGACAGAAGTAAAAATGTTTCTGCTGATGGTGCTACAACCCTGGGGCTACTTATGGACTATTGTGCATAATGCCATACTCTATAAGACAAAATATACTACTGGGAAATTTTGCACTGAATTTTTAACCTGCTAATTCCACAGTTGACATTTCAACCTCATGATTGTTTACTCTCCTGGGAGTAACTTGCACAGGTACTGGCATCTTTTGCAAATTTTAGCAGCGGTTGAATAATTGCTTTTGGGATGTTTCTTGTTTCTCATGTGCTGATTTAGTCTTACCACCTCATTAGAGATCTGTGATTTCTTTTCTGAAATCTGTGAGTCTCATCTACCAGTGAGATAGGGAAAAAAGGAGATCAATCTCCCTAGACTTGAGAGACTGTAAAACTCGGTCATTTGGCAATGCATTCATTCTCGTTCTTTCTCTTGGTCTCCCTTGTGTGCAACATTCTACATTTTTAGATAAGTGCTGGGGTGAAGAATGAAATTTGTGTCCAAGGAACAAATTGAAGTTTCCTGGCCCGTCTGGAAATTAAATGAGCTATTGCTTAGAAAGAACCTACGATGACCTCCTCTGGCAGCACACTCTAGTGCTCTGCCACATGGACAGTGAGGAAGTTTTTCCTAATGACTAGCTTTAAAAGGAGAGGCACTATTTCCCTGACATTGTTTACTATATAAGTGTCATAAATTAAATTCAATAACGTCAGTCTTTTCAGTGTCCTGATTGTATGATCTGATTATGATGTTCTCAAATACCTCCAATCCCTCACCAACAATGGCTTTATCTATAAGTGGCTAGAATAGTACCTGGCACACAGTAAATATGCATCCAATGTAAGTGTTAGCTTATATTGAATGTATTATTTTATTAATATCTGTCACCCCCTTAAAACTCCTTGGAGGCAGAGACCACATCTGTTTTGCCCATTCCTATTGCATTCCCAATGCAGATGCTTCTCGACTTACAATGAGGTTGCATCCCAATAAACTCATAAATGGAAAATATCCTAAATCGAAAATGCATTTAATATACCTATGCTACCAAGCATTATAGTTCAGCCTAGCCTACCTTAAATGTGCTCAGAAGACCTTCATTAGCCTAGAGTTGGGCAAAAGCATCTGGCAACACAGTATTATACAATGTAGAGTATCGATTGCTTACCCTAGTGATCCTGCAGCTGACTGGGAGCTTCACTCCCTGCCACTGCCCAGTATCCAGAGAGAATCATACTGTATTGTATATCTCTAGCCTGGGAAAAAATCAAAATTAGAAATACAAAGTATGGTTTCTACTGAACATGTATTGCTTGTGCCAGACTCTAAAGTCAAGAAGCTATAAGTTGAATCATCCTAAGTCGGAGACCATCTGTATATGTCACAGTGCCTGGCACATAGTGGGAATTCAACAAATATTTTTCAGAATAAATATAAAATACATTGCCTAGAAACATGAATTACTCAAAGTGAATATGACCTCAAACACCAAAGAATTAAGTTGGGCCTCTGTATGATGTTACACTAAGATATGGAATGGACTAGACCTATTCTACCAGGACATCTTCCATGAGAATATTTAAGGAAACATGATTTGATCCACGGGATATCCAATTTTGCACTATAGAGCTATCCCATAATGAGTTTTTTTTTAAATAATAGCTAAAATGTCTCATCTATTTAAGACATTAGCCAAGCAGCAAGCTGTTTGAGTATGATGATAATGGTTTCTAATGCTTAGTAAATACAGTTGCTTGCCATTATTATGTTCCTTTTAAAGGAAGCCCTTTGGCTTGTGTTTAAACAAAAGAGAACGATAGAAATAGAGCCACAAAGGAGGTAAGTGATAAAAATATTAGAGACTGACTACAGGTCAAGATCAAGATGGAGATGTTGACAGAGATTGAGAAAAAGGCAGTAGTGGTGAAAGAGGAAGGAGCAGACTGGGATGGATGGAGACAGAGGTAGCAAAGAAAGACAGATTTCTACAGGTGAGCCCAAAATGATTAATAATAAACCTCAAAGTAATAACAATAAGTCATAAACCCCAAAATAATTCCACTGGGACAATTTCTGAGAAATGTGTTATCAATCAAAACATGAGCTTTTCAGTAGAAAGATACATTTTAATGCATGATGCAGAGACATCCTGTATCAGCGAGTCAGTCAGCCATTAAATGCCATTGAAATTATTCTAGGACCTGGGGATACAGTGAGAAGCAGAAGTCTGTGCCCTCTAAGGACTTACAGTTTAGTAGTGAGAAATTATTCAACAAACTCATAAAGACCTAAGATAATTTCAGCTATGGACCAGTGCTCTGAAGAAGATAAAATAGTGTCCTATGAAGAAAATGATGGATTAGATGGTAGGGATACAGTGGGAGGCTGCTAATGTTAGGGTGGGCAGCTCTGAAATGTGGGCTGAGATCTGAATGTGGAGAAAGACTCAGCCATGCAGAGACCTGGGGGAAGAGCTCCAATCAGAAGCAACAACAACTAGAAGGCACTGAGACAGGCATGAGCTTGAGCATCATGGCTTTGAGACCATGTGGGTGCAGTGAGTGAGGCTAGAACAGTAGGCAGGGCCAGATCATTCAGGGAAGAGGATAAAGACCTTGCATCTTGCTTTAGTTGCAGTGGGAAACTAGTGAAGTGTTTTAAGCCAAGGAATATTGTGAATTTTGATTTTTTTTTTTTAAGATCACTCTGCCAGCTGTCTGTGCATCAGACTGATTGCTGGGCAGGTAGTTGTGGAGGCAGGCACACTAGTGTCTCTGTCACATTAATCTGTCACTGTAGTCCAGGTAATAGACGTGGAGGCTTACTTCAGAAGCAGTGTGATGATGAAAGTGATAGGATTCAAGACATATTTTGGAGTGAATGAGACTTACTGATGGATTAAGGTGTGATGTAAAGAAAAAAAGGGATTAAAAACCGACTTCTTAGTTTTTGGCCTGAGCAATTGGTGTGGGTGGTGGTGCCATCATGGTGACGTGGGGTGGGAGGGGCTTTGAGGGAAGTGGATTTAGTAGGGGTATCTCAAGTGGGGATAGCGGAAAGAAAGTAACACATCTCTTTGGACTTGTTAGGTTTCAGATGCCTAACAGAAATCCTAAAAGAAGTATCAAGAAGGCAGTGGAATATGCAAGGTCTAGGTGGGAGAATAAAGGATACAGGTGGTACTTAAATTTAGTAGGTGGGAGCAAATCTGAGAACAGAGGCAATGACAAAGCCCTGGGCACATCAAATTTATAGAATTGATAGACTGAGAAGAAATCAACCGGTGAGATAAAAAGAAAACAAGGCCCATGGGATTGAGAATCCTAGAGGATGAAGTGATTCAAGAGGAAGTGAACAACTACACCAAAGGTATTTAAAGATGAGTCACATGTAAACTGAAAATCAACCTTTTCAGCAAGATTTGGCTATCGATTGCCTTAATACAAGTTGTTTCTGTGGATGGTGAATGTGAGGGCCCAACTGGATAAGAAAATGTAAAGTGAGGAAGTGGAAATTTTAAGTATAGATAAATCTCAGACTTTACTAAAAGAAGAAAAAGGAAAATAATATAGAAGCTGGAGGAGGGAAGTAGATAATATTAAGTCTATCTGCCAGCTGATGGGAAGTCTCAGAGTAGAGAGAGAAACTGCTGATGCAGATTCCAGAACAAGGTCACTGAGGAGGAGAGAGGATGAAAAAAAACTCCCCATCATTTGTATAATTGAAAGTTGCCATGTACTTCAGGAATGAACGTCACTTCAGTTCATGGCAATCTGAACTTCATTTTCTTGTTAAAGAACAAACGTTTTCACATTTCCAACATATACACCCAATGGCAAACCAGAGTAACCCAGGGCAAGGAGATGGGAGAATTTATAGTATCGCTGTTCATGTTTCCCTCTTCCCCACCAGCCATGCCCTGTATAGTTGTGTCTCTAAATTCACAACAAACAGAAGCCTGCTTGCTTGCTTTCTTATGTAAAATACTAAGGTACTTTCTGTGATGCATAATAATAATAGACCTGTTCTTTTAACTTTTAAAATCTAGATAAAACTTCTGACATCTTCCATCATCTGTCCTCTTCGTTCCCTTAACATTGGTCTTCTTTATTTACCATCATTTCCATTTTTACTTCACTGGGATACCATTTCTGTGTCGGTCACTGAGATGTCAAAGTTGTGTCTGCAGTTCTATAACAGCATCTCACTGAAGAGAACAGATAATAACTGAAAGGTTGACAAAATAATGATAGCTTCCTATATTGAATCATGTTTTAAATATACATCAGTGTTGAGCGTTTAAACAAATTCAATTATGAATAATTTATAAAGCACAATAAATATTTTCCCCACAACCATCTCTAGCATAAAGAAAATGAGGGACACACGTTGAGTTTGTGCATGTGATGATTCACTTGTATTTCTAACCAGTGCCTCAGGCACATGTGCGCTGGAGCAATTCTGTCACTCCTCTTGGCATTCAGGTGCCACTTTTCTGATTGACAACAGAGAAGATCTGTGTCATCTGAAAGGATGAGATTTTGTAGGAAAGCAGATAATAATTACTCTGGCCTCTAGAGAGAAACCACATTAGTTAACTCGGAAGGAAAATGCCTTATAAAAAATAGACACACTCTTCAGCCAAAGGTCAGCCTTCTCTGTCTAAATCTAACCTACACATCACCACTTACTCATTTATTCATTGAACCAACAAATCTTCTCTGTGAGTCTGTTATTTTCTGGGCACCATTACTTGGAATCTGCTAATCTTCTATTAAAAAAAAAGAAAAAAAAAGTATCTTGGCCCCAGAAAGTCCAGGAAAGGAGAGAAATGGGTAGACCGATAATGACTGTGCCATGTAATAAGCGATTGTGGGATGTACAGAGTGTGGTGGAGCAGGAGACAAAAGAGAGGCAGGCAATACAGCTTGGGACTGAGGCGGGTCAGGGATGTGTAACTGGACATGTGAAGTTGGAACACAGCCTTGAAAGATGACTGGGAGCTAGCAAGGCAGAAAGAGAGGCAAAGAGTGTTCTGAGTAAAGAAAATGAGCTACCCATGCATGTAGAAGCAAGAGAGCTTGGAGCACTTGGGGAATTCCAAGGTTCAGAAGGGCTTACAAGGTAATCAGAAGCTATGTTTAGACAATCGAATAAACAGGACAAGACAACATCACTATTGTGCTTCCAAGGAGATAGACACAAGGGCTAGAATGCATAGAGATATGATAATCTGCTCTGATGGATTTTACATAATCTGGGAAGGGAGGCAAGAGATCCTGAGTCTCCGGGATTATCCATAACTCAAACAAGAAAGACATAAAATAAAATCATCAACATTGTGAATTTAGCATTTTGAGATGCTGGTCAGCAATTCCCTCTCTGTCTGGAAACATAGTCATGCACTGCATAACAGCATTGATGAGCCGCATACACGGCAGTGGCTCCATAAGATCAGGACTAAAACATTCCTACCGCCTAATATTTATTATACGATAATTTTTATTGTTATTTTAGAGTGCACTCTTTCTATTTATTAAAAAAAAACGCTGAATATAAAATAGCCTCAGGCAAGTCCTTCAGGGGCATTCCAGAAGAAGGCACTGTTGCCATGGGAGATGGCAGCTCCATGTGTGCCATTGTCCCTGAAGATCTTCCAGTGGGATAAGATGTGGAGGCTGTCCACCAAAAGGAAGAAACTGGGGCATAAAATTCAATTTTAAAGAATTTACTTGAACCAAGATGAGGACAGCTGCCAGGAAGATTCAGAAACAAGTAACGTTGGATGTGAGCTTTGTTACACACAGGTTGTTAAAGGTAAAAAGGGGGTAAGGAGTGGGCTGATACAAAGTTGTTTGTCAAGAATCCTCATTGTTTTACAGAAATAACATTGATTAGTTATTGGCTATACATTGTTTAATTATAGGGTATGAGTTATGATGTCCAGCATGTGGCATTGTGAGGTTAATTTATAGCTGTTTGTGGGAGCAGTCATTCTAGAGTCTACGTAGCAAGCTCAGTTCAAGGGGGGAGGTAGGATGACTACTGTCTCATTCCTATGCATCTCTGGGTCTGATAATTTAGAGGAGGCTCACATTCCTCAGATAAAAATGTTTCTTTTCTTTCTCAAGGTGGTAGACACTGATATTGATGATCCTGAACTTGTGTAGACCTAGGCTAATATGTGTGTTTGTGACTTAGTTTTTAACAAAGTTGTTTGAAAAGTAAATAAATGGTAGAAGAAAGCTTATAGAATAAGGATATAAAGAAAGAAAATATTTTGTATAGCTGTACAATGTGTGTTTTATATTAAATGTTCTTTGAAAAGAGTCAAAAAGTTAATAAAAATTAAAAATTTATAAAGTAAAAAAGTTACAGTAAGCTAAGGTTAATTTATTGTTAAAGAAAAAACACTGGTGTACAGTGTTTATAAAGTCTACAGTGGTGTACAGTAATGTCCTAGGCCTTCACATTCACTCACTGCTTCACCCTCAGCAACTTCCAGGCCTGCAATCTCCATCATGGTAAGTGCCCTATGCAGGTTACCATTTTTTTTTACCCTTTTTATCACATTACTATACCTTTTCTATATTTAAATATGTTTAGATACACAAGTACTTACCATTGTGTTACAATTGCCTACAGTATTCAATACAGTAACATGTTGTACAAATTTATAGCCTAGGAACAATAAGCTATACCATATAACCTAGGTATGTAGTAGGTCCTACCATCTAGGTTGGTGAAAATATACTCTCTGATGTTTGCAAAATGATGAAATCGCCTGTCAAAGCATTTCTTAGAAGATATCCCCGTTAAGAGATGCGTGACTGTAGTAAGGATCAATCAAGATCTCTGCTTTCTTTGTGGTTCTAAGCCCTCTGGATTGATTTAGGAAACATAATAATGGTCTTTAGAGATTCTTCCCATTTTAAAGCCCAAAACCTTTTAGTGTAATATGCAAGAGTCTCAAAGAAAATAACGCGAATGGATGCTAAATAATGCTTACAAAATGAATATATTGGACAGAAAATAATTTCCAGGGTCTGTAAAGTAAATCATGTGTAAACCCAGAAAATTCATTTTATTTTATTTGGTTCTGTTTTTCATTAAATATATTACTAATTAATATTTCTGTGCTCACAAGACATGATGTGATTATATATGTTTGCCATAATAGGGAAGAAAAGCTAGTAAATTCATAAATCAGTAGTGATCTTCCTATCTTTCTTGTAAAGGGCAATTATCTGTGGCTTAAACACTGCAGAGAGGTGTTAGAGTGCGCAAGTTTTAGCTGAGCCTGAATCTTTCCTTTAAAATTTAGGAGATAGAATTAAACATAAATGTATATTTATACATATTAAAATTTAGTCATATTCACTAAAGATTATATTGGAGATGGACCATTTCAATTAAACAAATCATTAACCTTTGTAAAAGAAAGAGAAATGCCTCTAATTCACTCCTACCCCTTAATTTGTGTCATTCTATAAACTTTACAGGAGTTTGAAATAAGTGAACTTTAAGTTCCCTTCCAAACCAAATGACAACATCTTAAGGCACTAATTGGCTTCTGGTGGATTGTTTAAACTTAACATTTCTGCCCTCTCTGATTATACTAGGCTTGAGTAGATATGGGAATGATTTGACAAGTCAGTTCACTACAGGGCCAGATGCAACTCAAACCTTAAATTTGAAAACTAGCCGACCCGGCCTTTTTTCATTTCATATTTCATGACAACGCTCACATAGACCTTCCTGAAAGAACACAGACCTGTTCATTCAGGATTCATTGTCCTGGGCCTGAGGTCACCAGAGCTGCATAAAGAGCCTTTGAGTTTGATCACTAATTCATAAGAAAAGACTGTCTCTGTGACCAAGGACCTTAAGAATTAAATTCAACATTTGCAATGGCTTCTTACTTTCAACCAGGATTTGAAAGGTATAAAGAATTAATTATACTAATGTATTCCTAGCGATGCAAGTGAAATAAAATGTCATTGCAGCAAAGCTTAATCATAATTAGTAGATCACAGTTTTGAAATGAGATGTTAAAATGGAAATGCACTGAGATATTGCTTAATGGCATACTAATACTATTTAATACTATTTCTAGTGTTGAACTGGTCAATGTCAGGTAGCAAGTAATGAACGTAAATCAATAAAAAATTTTGAATTCTCAAATGAAATAAGAAGCCCTTATACAATAAAACAGATTTAATAATTATGAAATTAATCTGGAGTGATAATCAATATATATAAAAGGTATATACATCACAATTAGTTTAACCATGGTTTAAATATAAAAAGCATGTCCTTATATCAATTTTAAAAAATGGCTTAAGAAAAAAAGTTTATGTCAATTGTGGTATCAGTTCTAGAGGGTCTTTAAAATAGAAATAATCAGCATTTAGCTGAGTTTTCATTCTTAATGCAATAAGGCAAATTAGCATGTGACATAAGCCATCTCTTTATAATGGTTTCAGGCTGCACTGACATAAAGTAACCGAATTTCTGTAGGAAATTTAACGTGCGGGCTAGACAGTTTAATTATCTGGTACATATTTCAATAGTTCCCATTATAAGAAAATATGCTCAAGTTTGTCACCAAGAATGCCCATAACAATAGTCTGAATATTTGATAAATTTTAATTATCCTGTAAATTATCTGCCTGTGTATGTTCTTTCAAATGTTACTGAATTTAACCAAAACCTACATGTTGAAATAGGAACTAAAATCAATCCTAAAGCAACATCTTTGTTCCAAAAGTTCTTAAAATTTAATAAATAATAGTGCTGTTTATAATATAAAGATGAAAAGCTTGAAACAGAATTTGGACATTATATTCCACAGCAAAAATGCCTCTTTTACCCCTCTCTTACCCTTAGCTAGGTTACTGATTCCACCATCCCTACAGTCCAGGAAATAGACACGTAAATGCATTATGCTTTCTATGTTTATGGTGCTCTCCACTTCATCAAGCCCTATAGGATGATCCTTGATGTATTTTGCTGTTAATTGAGTCAAAATCGTAACATGCTAGTTATGTTCTCTCTTTAGCTCAAAACCTATTAAAAGGAACTGCAAGGGATAATGAAGGTAGGCACACTGACACAGCAAAAAGGGATAGTAGATACCTAACACTGGCTCGAAAGAGAGAAAATTCATTTTCTAAAGAGGCTCAAGAGCTCCAGCACTGCCACAAGCTCAGCTCCACTTTTCCACTCAACACGGAGACCAGCCATGTCTGTAGCCCCTTAGCACATTACGGTGTTGACAGCCAGGCACAATGACTGGTGTTGACATCAGAATACTGTGAGTCATCAGGAAAGGATCGATTATGCCGGCACAAGGAAGTATGCTAATTATTACTAACAATAGTAATAATAAGGCTAATATATACCAAGCACTGTATTTCAGGCACATGGGGAGCTTCCCTGATTGCCAGACTCTACCTTCTTCCCGCCTCCTTCTCTCTTCCCACTCATCTATAGTCCTTGACTGCCATGTGCAGACTTGGTCTTGCCCCAGGAACCAGGGCTAGTCCAGGCAGGAGCCAGAAGAGCTTTGAAGATATTTGCCTCATAATCTAAAATTCAAAATCCAAATCATCATTCCTTTTAGTCTGACTTTGGCTTTGGGCCCTGTTTCTTGTCTACTACAGCCTTATTCCTAATCTATTGCTCAAGTCATATCATCATGTTGATAATACTACCCTCTACCTTTTAAAATGCTGAAGAAAAAGGCATATATTGATCATTTTCACCACTGTAGCCTCAGCAATCAGTACCCAGTGCCTGGCACAAAATAGGTGCTAAAGTGTTTGTTAAATAAACTGAATGCACCACCATTCTAGCCCTTGTGTGTCAGGTCTCTTAGTGTAGCCTTCCTAATCTCATCGACACAATCACCGACTTTGTAGACTGCTACTTGCTGGGCAGGTACTAAGTGCTGATGCTTTGGATACATGACACTGTTTAATTGTCACAAACTCTGTAAGATAGGAAGTATCATTTTCGTTGCACAGAAGTGGAAAATGAATCTCTGTGAGGCTAACGGATTTTCACAAAGTCTCACATACACAACTGATAAATGGTAGAGCAACAATTTCAAATGAATATCTGAGTGACTTCAAATAAAACCACCCTGTTCTCTCTTCTAGACTCTTCTGGGAATTGAAGTGACCTTCTGAACCCCAAAACAAGGTTTTGGACCTCATTATTTATTGATAGTCTTTCCTGATATGCCCACATTTCCAATGACTACCTGTCCCTCTATCACCCTTTCCTGTGTTGAGGTATCTTTCCTAAACTGCCTACTCTCCCCAGTTATCAAATGACTAAATATCTTCTGGAGCCACACTCTCTTGATCAAAGCCTTCCCATCCCCAAGTATGCCAGTGGCAGCTGTTAGCCCCCAGAGGTTGCATTTGGGTGGTGTATAATTTATATGAGTGGGCTGAGAGAATAGAATAACAGTCAAGAATAGAATAACAGTCAAAGGCTTTCAGGATTACCAAGGGTCAGGTGAGAGAAACAAAGCATAACCATCCAGAAAAAAAGGCAGAAATGGGGTAGAATATAGAATGAGTGGAGTATCAATAATTAGGTGGAATTAGAATGGAAAAAAATCCATGATCAAGATCCTAGAGCAGGAAGCTTGAGTGATTGCCAGAAACCAACCTATCTCCCAACATTTCTTTCTATAAATTTTCCTGGGGGCTCAGGTGGTTTGAGTTGACTCAAAGGGTACAGTATGCATGCTCCTGCTATTTCTTCTGCCTGAAACATGCAACTTTGTAACCATGGCCTGGCATATGACAGACCTTCAACACATGTTTTATTGTATAACTCAATCAGCCAGTTTTCTTTGAATACAGTAGAGTTGTGCACGCCAAAACATTTTCCTGACTGGGACTGGGCCAGTCTACCAGTGTATGCCCTATTCCAAGAGGTGGGCCCCATTCTAGATCCCCACACCTCTCAGACTTCCCACACTGCTGCAGTGAAAGAGACCACACCCAGCATGACCGGCAACATTATGCCAACTGCACCATGCACCAATAGTCTTGCCTTCTGAAGCATTTATTGTATTATACTACTCTGTTATATGTTGTACTATATATCAGACACTCAAAAATCCTGAGAGTTGTGTCCTAAGATCTTTGTTGACACACCCATGCATAATGGTTGAACACCATTAGTTTCAACCATGAAATTCAGTAGAATCTAAATGAAAAATTTGACCTTTTCCAAACTTTCTTATTCTACCAGACACAAAATTGATATCATCAATTATGCAACTATCTTTTTTAAATTGTCGTTAATGACTAGATACAGGTTTTATCATTTCACAAGAGTTACTACACATGGGAGGATGAGGGAAGACAATAGCTCAGAATCTATGGGCCCAAGTTGGCTCCCCAAAAAGGTTGGACCCAGTGGCCCCCAACCTTTTTGACACCAGGGACCAGTTTCGTGGAAGCCAAGTTTTCCACGGGAGGGGCATGGTTTGCCACCTCGACTCCAGCTCAGATCATCAGGCATTGGATTCTCATGGGGAGCACAACCTGGATCCCTCGCATGCACAGTGTACAGTGGGGTTTGGGCTCCTATGAGGGTCTGATGCCACCACGGATCTGACTGAGGGGCGGGGCGCTGGCAGTGATGGCAGCTGTGGGTACAGGTGTGGGGCTTCCCACTGCTCACCCTCTTCCTTGTGGCTCCAGTTCCTGGCCAGCCGAGGGGGACCAGTGCTAGTCCACGGCCAGAGGGTTGGGGACCACAGTTCTAACCCATTCCTTGAAACATCTTAAAAGTAACTTCATTTCACAGGCCTTTAGGATTACTTGCAAATAATTGAGACCGTAATTATTAGATCTACAAATGTCAAGGGTCTACTTCACATGTTGTTATTATCAATTAGAGGGAGCAGTATAGAGTAGCAGTGAAAAGCACAGCCTTTCAAGTCTGACAAATTGGGTTTTGAATTCAGGCTCTGTTTCTCAGTAGCTGTGCCACCTTGGGGAAAATACTCACTCTTTCTGAGCCTCAATTTCATCATCTGTTAAAGGAGGCTGATCATTGCAGTCACCTCCATGAGGCTGTTGTGCGGATGAAATAAGACAATATGCCTAATGCACTAGGGACATCAGTAGGTATTAGCTTTTCACTTGTATAATTATGATGAAATTACAATTTCTGGGCAGGGATTATGCCTTATGTTTGCCTGTATCCTTAATGCAACCACAAAAACAGTTAATTTATTTAAAAGCCTGGGCTTCTAAAAGAATAAGCTTTAATTTTCAGAATAAAAGACTTCTATATAATGTAGGTCAAATGAGGTGTGAGCGAATGAAAAACAGAAAACCTCCTGCAGCCTCTTTGGCTGAGGAGAAGGGATAGCAATGTAGAAAGCCTGTTCTGAGCCCCTCCAATGTGTTTAGTAATCAGCAGACTGATGAAAGGAAGGGAATTTCATCCCCATTAAAAGCAGTGGAAATATTATGCTTACTTGAGCTTTCCAAGCTTCCACCTAGCTCATTTGGGTCTGATTGTCCAGGAATGAGCTCAGAGAATTTTATTTTTTTCTCTGCCCTTAAAGTAACCTCAGCCTGGTCACCTATTTTCTCCAGTAAGGGAATATCTCAAAGCTCTCTGGCAAGCTCTTTACTGTGGTCAATCCTGTTTTTGAAACCTTTACTCATCTAGAAAATAGCTGAATCTGTGCTGTCTAGGAGAATAAAGATTGATGAGGAGCCTCCAGAAGTTGTCACCAAAAATTCCTTAACTTGTAAAGTGGCGCTGGAACTTGCTGCCAAAGAAAGGGTTTGGGGGGCGGGAGAAGGGGGGACACTACTGTGAATATTTAATAGTAGCTCCCAAATAAATAGTCTCTCCTAACATGAGATGGAACTTCTGTTTTCCTGCTAAGAAGTTAGTATAATTGTTATTTTTTAAAATATACCTATTGCTGAGACTGTTGTGTGAAAATAGACAAGAAAAGGGAAAAGAACCTCAGCAAAGAAAAATATTGTACTGCAATCACTTTAGCAAACACTTCTAACACAATGACTAAGCTCTGCAAGCAAATTGTAACAGCTACCACTTGCTGGGCCCTCACTGTGTGCCAGGCACTTCCCATGCGTTATCACATTCTTACATTTAATTCTCAGAATGAATCTATAAAGTAGGAGGTAGCACTGTCCTCATTTTGGAGATGAGGAATGTGTGACTCAGAGATACTGAATGACTTGTAGAAGGCCACGCAGCTCATAAATGATGGAACCAGACTTTCAGCATATGTTGCCCTGACAGCTAAGTCCTAACCACTATACTGCTTCGGCTTACTGAAGAAGACAGTAGCCCCACCAGCAAGCACAGCTTGGGACTTAAGCAAAAACATGGTAGACGCTACTGAAAAGGACAATGCAGAATCAAACAGAGGGAATACAGAAGCAGGTGGTGGCTCCAACCATTCATCTGCAACTGGAAAGATAGTACCTGGGTAAAAGAAGAATGAATGGTCAAATAAGACCACATTCTTAGTTAAATGTATATGTTTTTATGAATCATTACATCTGTTTACCTATGTAGTGATCAATTGTTTTCAAATACATCTCGTTTTTTCTAAAGCCCCAATTAGAGAGTGCTTGTACAGTACAAATACTTGCATTTGCCTACTCCCACTAATCATAATTGCTAAATCAGTATTTCCTAGGATGCTCTCCTCCTTCTCCTAGTCTTGCCACACCTTATTGGTTTTATTTACAGTAATTTTTATAATGTATAGTTATATGAAGTGTTTATTTGTCCAGTTACTTACATATTGTCTATCTCTCACCCACTATGTAGGCAACAGGAAATACCTTGCAGAAAACATGGCTCACAGTAGGAGATTAAAATTATTTTTCTAGATTGAATGAGAGTGTTCAGTGAAGAATTCTATTTCCTTATTGACTAGTAAATATTCTTTATATTTTGGGAACATTAACTGTTTGCCTGCCAAATTTGTTGCACATATTCTCTTATTTTTCATATTCCTTTGTTTTTTATTTATGATAGGTATTCAAAGCTAGAAATAAGGTGTGTTGTGATATTTAGCTTAATTTTTTCTTTTTATCATTGTAATTTCTTTTTATCATTGTGTTTACCTATTTGGTCTATCTTTTAATGATTTGATACCACATTTTTAATTCTTAAATGGTCTGGAATTTATTCTTAATATATGATATAATTAGGAATTTAGCTGTTATTTTTGTAAATAATCTATCTTCTCAAATCCTAATCTCATATTTTCTTCCATATTTCTTTCTGATTTTTAATGTATAATATATTAATTTAATACTTTTGCTCTATATATTTATCTTGTTAGTACTTCCCTATTTTAATTACTGCTTTATAAAAATTACATTTTTAATGTGATCTAATATCCTCTAAAGCAAGGCTTAGCACTTTTCTTTTTCCGATTTTTTTTATCATTCTTGCCTGATTTTTCTTTATGTGGAACTTTAATATTTTTCTAGCTATAAATATACTCTGACCCACAGCAGGTTAACCAATCTTCCCCCACACCATCGAATGATCCTTTGACACTTTGAACCAAATTCTCGGTGATTGATCTCCCTCTGCAGCTCTGCCCTTGACTCAGGATTTCACTCTGTGAGTGCGTGGCAGCATATGGTCACTGCCCATCCAGACTCCACGCCCTCTGCTTTTGGGAATTTCAGCCTCTGAAGTAATGTAGAAGTAAACAATGATGAAATAAAACCCCAAACATCAATATAGTAGAGTGGAATGTCATCTTCAGTAGAAATGAAGATTCGATTCAAAGTGTAGGAAAAGTACATTTGAAAATCTTCTAAATTACCTATTTGGTTTAACATATATCATTTTGTGTATACAATATGTGTAATAATATGTACATATTATAGTACATGATAACATATATAATACACTATATATTAATATAATAAATAACACAGTCGTTTAGAGGAATGATAATTGTCAGTACTATTTAAATTCATATTTTCTCTCCCTCCACCTTCCTCTTCTGAACCTGTTGATTTTAAAATATATAAATTGAATGTGCTTATAGAAGCCAGAAGCTACCTATAGGATATTATCTCCTGGGTTTTGACATTTTTCTCTCTTTTGCCTCTCACATCTTATCACTAAATTTTTTAATTTTAAAAAATCTTTTCTCATCGCCCTCCCTACTTTTACCAACACTAGCTTCTATTTCAAACACTGAGCATCTAACCATAATTCTGGAGGGCTTTTCTCCTTCTCCCTGCTTAATGGTTCCCGCAAGTGACCCTTCCAAAGCTCTGTTTTCAGCATTACAAGCCTTGTTCAAAAGCTGAATTTGGAAGAACAGAAGACAAATTCTCACTCTATCAGCACGGCAGACAGAGACTTCCTGCTTCTTGAGTTTTCTGTCACTAGATCTCTGATTTAGGAGACAAACAATGTGGAAATTATTTTTTAAACCTTTACACCTTCTTTCAGGCCACGGGTCTGCTCTTTTGCAAACAGTAAATCGTATGTAAGGCACATATTTTGATTCTCAGTTTGGCTCAGTAAGTCTAATTTTGGTCTCAGATTTTAGCAAAAGTTTTACTATCAAGCTTAAATTTTAGTGTTAGAAGTCTCTATATATTTGTGAGTGTGCCTTTGTCATTATAAAGGGAGAAACTGGAAGATACTGCATCTAGGGCCACTAGATAAATAATATATCATTAGATGCCTCTAAATCATTATTTAATAAATATTTGTTTGAAGAATTGTACCTCTTAAGTCTGTGAAAAGATTAACTTCAACATCTGGAATTTCTCAGCAGGATCGTTTGTAGGGATGAGTGTCATTATATGAATTAGTCATTACCCATTGGTGGGGGTGAGAGGTCTTCACTTCACTCTCATGTCCCCCGAAGGCCAAATGCATTTGTTTCTCTGGTGCTAAATGCTCACTATAATTAGCTAATTTAACTTCTTATTAAGCAAAGAGAGAATAATCTCATCCCTGCCTCCTAAGCCATACTATTGATTTTGAAATTTGTCCTATGGGTGATTTAGAGGTTATGGTGCAGGAGAATAATATCATTATATTTGTGTTTTAGAAAGAAAACTGGCAACAGAATAGGGAGCTGAAGCCAAGAAAACAGTTGGGAATAATTTGTTCCTGCCAGCTAAATATAGAGCTTGCCTTCCATTGCTCTTTGCTTCTGAAAGAGGCTTAAGACAGAGGAGGAAATTAAAAAAAAAAAAAAAAGGAAAGGAAGAAAGCTGAAAGAGGAAGACAGAAAGAACTATCTGGAGCAATTTATGTAAATCAAAAGAAGGAGTGAGGAAGTGAAGCTTCCATTCCTCCCACTTCAAGGTTCTGCCTGGTATCTCAAGCCTAGAAACAGAAAAGCTACTACAGGAGACTATCTCCTTGGTTTTGACATCTTTCTCTATTTTGCCTCTCACATCGTATCACTAAATTCTTTTTAATTTTAAAAAAATACTTTTCTCAGGCCGGGCGCGGTGGCTCACGCCTGTAATCCTAGCACTCTGGGAGGCCGAGGTGGGCGGATCGTTCTGAGCTCAGGAGTTCGAGACCAGCCTGAGCAAGAGAGAGACCCCATCTCTACCAAAAATAGAAAGAAATTAATTG